>JASANE010002724.1:0-39895 GCA_030248225.1 Trileptium ribeirensis
CGAAAGGCGAGCTCTTCGACAACTTAAACCTTAATAGTTGCATCATTCCAGGTAACTTCCCCCTGCGGTCCTTGTACCAAAATACTACATATAGCATTTGTGTATACTATATTTATAAGCACATATTTACATTCGTTACTATATGTAAAATCTCTGAATTTTTAAAAAAATGTCTCTTCTTTTAAGGGAAATTTTTTAACTTTTACTAAAGGATATGATGAACCATATTTTGTGAAATTCCAAAAAAATATTTGGTAATATAATTAAAGAAAATACTTTGCTGAAATTAGAGTAATTTTAATAGGAAAAATTATTAGTGTCTTTTTCGTAATTTTATTGCTGTGATACAAAATAGTGATTTCTATCGAACTTTGTAATTTCTCACCGATATTGCTTTTCTACTATTTTCCTTCAATGTTTGTCTTCATGTATAAAGCTGAAATTTATTCACCTGGTAAAATAACGATCAAGCTTTTGCCTTTGCAATTATACGATGAACTAAATTGCAAAAATTTCGTAAGCATTTTATTTTCTCACTTTTGCACGAAATTTGCAAAAAGGTAATTAAGCAAATAATCTCTCTAAAACTTGCTTCGTCATTGGATATTAAAGTGAGAGCCCTTGCAATTATACGATGAACTAAATTGCAAAAATTTCGTAAGCGCTGTCTTTTATTTTCTCACTTTTGCACGAAATTTGCAAAAAGGTAATTAAGCAAATAATCACTCTAAAACTTGCTTCGTCATTGGATATTAAAGTGAGATTGTAAAATGCCTCGAATGAAAAAGGGCCAACTATATTTTATATTCGGGGATATAAACTATTGAAATAAAATAGATTCGTATTATTGCTTTATGTTTCTTCCTGTTTCAGTTTAAAAATTTTTGTGTTCTTGGTAAACGCCGGATACGCTGTGGCCGTTCTTTGAAAGAGTAAATCGCTATCACCACAATCATCAACTCACGATGTGTACAGTCAAAATATTTGCCTGGAAACACTGGAAATTAGGAAACGACATAGAATTCTATGTATTTTAGGCGAAAACTAAACACATGACTTAGTAATACCCGAGTTTCAGGGAATATTTTAAATCGTCGGTTAACAAATCAACGATATGCATAACTCTTACTAATTGTGTATAACTAGGACTAGTTTTAGTCCTAAGGGATACCCAGCTGCACTATTTTCCCCATTATGATGCACTTACGGCCCTGGCTTCCAGGATTTCCCGGTAAAACTAAACTTCAGGCTAGATCAGCAGACCGCAGGAAGGTCTACCAGGGTGTTCGTTATGGCCCCTATTTTTGACTCACGCTTTAGTGCCATGAAAGGTCCTCCGAGAGAGTGTCAAGCCTTAAGGCTGCTCATAGAAAGTAAGGCTGTCCCGCCTTCCCTCATCAGTACTGCCTTTTTTGGATCCTCAATTTTCACTAAGGTTCTATGAACCCTGGGGAGGTTAATATTTACCGGTGTTGCCTGCGCTGTATAGCGATATGGAAATATTGATCACTGGCGGCGAAAATATTTTGGATCGACTAAAACTTGCGCACGTGTTTGTCTTAAGCATGAACACCCGTGACACTAAAATTTTTCTTACTCGACTTGTTTGTATGTATGTATGTTTTCATTGCTTCAATACTGATGGGGCCAATATTTTACTTCACACAGGAATTATAGGTTTTTAGTTTAAATGAACACTGAAGACAATAATACTCAATCCCCTAGCGATTTCTTTGCTCATTAACACCCGAGATATTGATATTTCCATTATGGGGTGGATTTGTATCTGTATTCGATTCAGTGCAACACTGGTGGGGCTGAGATTTTGGATGTGCCAGGTGCTGTGTATTGGTAGATTGGTAGAAATTACGAACATCCGTACTATTGATATTTTCCATAATACTACCAAATTGTTTGAATACTCGAGTTGATTTAGCACTGGAGGGGTTGTTATTGATGATGATGCCCAAATTGACACCTCCCAGATTGACATACCCTGCCATCAAAAGATGGCCGGAATAAGCAAGGTCCTCCAAAGAACCATCACCGTGTGCCGAAGAACTCCATACCCGGATTGTACAAAACGTGCCCTAATGCCATACGTTCAGCACGTTCAGAACGGACACCCCATATTGTTTTAAAAGTGCTATTATGTATTTTACAATCTTTAGCAGGGGTTTAGGGTTGCCGATATTAAAACTCAAGTGGTGCAAAGCCCGATCGGTCCAACATGCCCTATCCTTCTTCGATATTTCGAGTAACAAAATTATTGCTTGAGTTTTCTCTGCGATTTGGGCTCATGTGGCGTTTCATTTTAATTCCATTATGCTTTAGTCTATGAAAACAAGGAACGATATTCACCATGTATTGTTACAAATACGTTCGAGCCTTTTCCCAGGCAGCTATATACTTCCACCCGTACGTTTCATACATAGTTAAAATCAACAGTATTATTCACACAGATCCCCGTCGACAAGCCAAACACTAAAATACGATCGTCGAGAGGGCTGAGAAAAACTAGCAGACACAGAAAACCCAGGAAAACTCGAACAGAATGCTCCTTCATTCTCTCTACATTCTCGATGCAAAACGAACTAAGAAGAGGCCTTCGACATGATGCATGGAAGGGAAGGCTAATCTCAACGAAAACGCGAAGAGAATGAAAAAAAGAAAAATCCAAAAATCAGACGTTAACTAACTTGCTCAATATAAACAGCGTCTTAACGCCCTCACCGCCTTGTTTTATTGGCAGCGGGGTTATCTAAGTTTCTTTCCCAACCGCGATGTCGGATTGTGCCGAGAATCTAACTTACTTGTAGTTGTAAAGAACTCGCTTGTGGCGCGGAGCCCAAAAAATCAGAGAGTTTTAAGACTTCTGGTGGCGCCACGTGCGTTTGAAAATAGGACGTTTATACGGTTACTGTAGGCAATTCTGCAGGTATTGGTAAATCGTTGGTGGCCCCTGTTGTACTTTTCGGTATACTTGGTGTCTGTAGTAAATAACCGCTTTTAGATATTGCCCTACGAATAACTTAAATCCAGAAATTTTGAAACGAAGCTTGTCCATTTATTTTACTTGGTCCTGTAGTGACAGCACCTCACCTGCGACATAACACATGACCCGTATAGTAGCTCCCTATCGGTTCATACCGTTATTAATAAAATATCCCGATTCGACTAATCCGATATGTACACCTTCATAATATTTATAAAGTGATAACAATGCATTATATATTATGACACAGCCCACTGATGGCAATACTATAACGATGATACCATAGTTGGTGAGACTGGGTCAACAGTTGCTGAAAAATATACGGATTCACCAAATACACATCAACAAATTCACGATATATTCGAGATGGTATCACACTCGGACCAAATAAGATGTATGAATTGTGATAGTTCAAATCCTTTCGTATTCTCCTATGACGATCTCGTGGGGCGTGACGAATCGACAACATGGTTACAAATATTTTATTTATTACACGAAACACAATACTACTGGACGAGGGTCACGCTCCGCTGGTTCTCGGATGCCAGAGTACCAAATTGTACTTTTAGTGCTGATTTTAGGTCCCGTTTGGAAGTTCCTCAAGAACTTGGGCTAGTAGACATAACCATTAGTAATCGTCTATAGCTATAGCTTAATCTGGACCATATCTCGGGTATACTGCTACTGAGTAAGCGTTGGTTGCAATGCGCTATAAATTTGTGTTGCTAAGACCATATAGGCCCACCCAACTAAACATGCTCAATGTTCAGTGATTCTACCAATACCAACATCAGCAGCACTAATTGAAAAAACTATTAAAACTAAATTAAATCTAATTGACATCATGTGCATTTAGCAAAATGATTTTCGAAAAAAATAAGCACTTTGTTCAAAGTAATTCTTCAGTTCTTGCTATGCTTGCTGTGTGAATGTAAACAATACTCCGCGTTTTCACTTTACCGGGTAACATTAAATTAATCGGTATACATAGCTGAGCAACATGTAACCGGTGCCATTCACTCAGAGGTGTTTGCAAAAATTTTTTTGCGCCCGCGAATACCCGCGCAAATCGAAGCTTGTTCACCACCACTAGGCCGAGACCATGGAACAGAAAAATTTTTGAAGCCCGCGGATCCCGCAAATTGTAAGCATTTATTGGTAACATAAAGAAAGAATTTTGCCATTATACATTGCAAAATCACCCGACTACAATTAGCTTCAAAATTTTCAATTCTTTGAAGTAACGAATTACACAGTGAGCTATTGCAATCACTGCAGCACGAAAAATGGATCTCGCTATATAAAATTTAAAATGATGCTAATACCAGATGTAACTGTAGCTTTCGACCGTTATAATGCCAAATATGATTCGCCCGAAAATGAATTACACAGTGAGCTATTGGAATCACTGCAGCACGAAAAATGGATCTCGCTATATAAAATTTAAAATGATGCTAATACCAGATGTAACTGTAGCTTTCGACCGTTATAATGCCAAATATGATTCGCCCGAAAATGAATTACACAGTGAGCTATTGGAATCACTGCAGCACGAAAAATGGATCTCGCTATATACAATTTAAAAGGACGCTAATACCAGATGTAACTGTAGCTTTCGACCGTTATAATGCCAAATATGTTTCGCCCGAAAATGAATTACACAGTGAGCTATTGCAATCACTGCAGCACGAAAAATGGATCTCGCTATATAAAATTTAAAATGATGCTAATACCAGATGTAACTGTAGCTTTCGACCGTTAATAATGCCAAATATGTTTCGCCCGAAAATGAATTTCACAGTGAGCTATTGCAATTGCTGCAGCACGAAAAATGGATCTCGCTATATAAAATTTAAAAGGACGCTAATACCAGATGTAACTGTAGCTTTCGACCGTTATAATGCCAAATATGTTTCCTCAGAAAATGAATTTCGAATCTTCATTTGAGACTAATTCGCTGCCAAGTGCAAAAAATTCGTGCTTAAATTGAATTTGTCAGCTTTTACTCGGAAACGAAGTGTTGAATCTGTGTTATGAGCTGCAGCAAGAGACCTGTAGACGAAATGGTTCCAACTTAGCTGTCAAATTAACAAACATGTATTTTAAAAAATTATGTCCTTGTGTATTTGAAAACAGAGAGCTTGTTCAGTACTGCAAAACTTTGGAAAACGAATGGCGCTAAATTCTCAAACAAGTGGTGCAGAAAGTAGGCGCCATTAATTATAACTCTATCACTTCATCTTGCGTTCAAAAAAGAAGGAGTTCATACAATGTTCACTCGAGGAGAAAGTTCAGAAGACACAATGGCGCCAAATTCGTTGTTCAAATTTAAATATTATGTTTCAAAATATATTTGCCTGATTGTGTTAAAAAGAGGAGATCATACGCCATTTAAGCTGCTGCAACAGACCGCGAGACAAAACAGTCCCAAACTTGCTGCCAAAGCCAACATTACGAGAGCACTAAATATTTTTAGCGCTCTGTTGTGAAAAACGGTGTTCAGTTGCTGATAAAGATCAGGAAACAAAAGGGCGCCGAATTCGTCGTATTGTGTTAAAAATATGATGCTTAAAAACACGGTTTACATTTAGTGATCTCTTACTCTTGAAATTACAGAAACTAGCTAGCATAAGATTCGCTGTAATAATGTGACCCTAGCCAATATTTTTCGCTTTATTATCTGACATACACAACGATTTGTGGGTTCATTCATATCAAAGATAAAACTCTTCATTCTGATTTCAATGATGAATAGTGGTTAAAAATAATTAAGGCTAAGTTAGCACCCAACATCTCGCAGCATTTAATAGTCATGTGGATCTATGGTGCATTATAATCTTAATGCCAATGTTACCTTTGTTTCCAGTTCCGATATTTTTATGAAGTATACTGGAACCTGAAACTTCATGAAACGTTCGAAATCACAGGGCACTGACTGGATTAATGTGGACAAAATACATCTCAGAGCAATTTTTAGCATAAGTCGCGCATTGGAAAATCTGCTCAGTTAGTGGCATAACAACCAAAAGATGTGACAACGGCCGAGGCACTTGTTTACTTAACATATCTACAGTAAAAACATATTGCGCCGACAATAGTATAGTATCTCTAGTATTCATATATTAAGCCTGGGAGTTAGCCTAAGCTAAGGTACATATGTAAGTTTAAAGGGAAAACTAGGTCGGGACCGGCGTCCTCAGAGCAGTTCACACTTAATTTGTTTTTTTTTCTTAAACCATATTATGTTCTATTGTTCGTGAATTATGTCTTACTTTAGACAAGCTATGTAAAGTCGTACCGCGTGGCACGTGGATTGGGCTGCGTCGGGTCTGCGACAAAATCCTCACTTCTAGAATACACATTGGAAAGTCGCATTTCACATGTGTGTGAAATTCTGGGGCGGCTGATAACATGCATAGCTGAACTGGGTGTCGACATAAGAGTTTTTATTTTCGATCCTAAGCGATAATATTTTGATCAGTGATGCACTTATTTTAATACAGCCGATATAACTGTAAATGTAAAAATAAACGAGAAATGACCGTGCCGAAAAATTCTTAAAACGAACCTCAAGGTTATCGAACTGTGTACAAGAAACATCACATGTCTGTAAAGCAGAAAAATACACAAAATGTTTAAATATTTGAAAAAAAAACTAAGAGCAAAACACACAACGTCTGGTATCAATAACTAAAGATAAAGGTGCTTGCTATTCAACGTCAAGTTATCATCGAATTTTTTCGTATTCAGCTTATTTTGGAAATGAAATACCTGTATTGTTTGTTGCTAGTTTATTGCGACAGCACAGACCACAAATCATGCATCACATAGACATGCATCGTATAATTTTGTGCTTTTATTTTCTAACAGAATAATACCGGGCCTTGTGGGTTATTTCAAACAAAGGCAAACCCGGTCCCACTCGTAGTAGCAACATTTTCTATTGAAATACAGCACAGGCGGGTTGGTCCACGCCGTGGCCCAAATTCTCATCTCGACCAATCAATCAAAAATTAAACGTCTTGGCAGGTTGCTGTAGTTATTAGCCAGGCATACTTAATTCAATAACTATAATTAGGCCCCAGTTTTCTATCGTATTCTATAAAATACCCATTACTGAGTACGGAAATTTGAGCAAACAATTATGGACAGCAACTCAGTAAAACGACAAAAGCTAATAATCATAAATACATGATCGTGAATACGTTGAATAAAAAGATTTACTTACCTAACTGTAACCTACCCTACTACTGTTTGACAGCTTTCTACTGTACGAATGAGTACGGAAATTTGAGCAAACCATTATGGACAGCAACTCAGTAAAACGACAAAAGCTAATAATCATAAATACATGATCGTGAATACGTTGAATAAAAAGATTTACTTACCTAACTGTAACCTACCCTACTACTGTTTGACAGCTTTCTACTGTACGAATGAGTACGGAAATTTGAGCAAACAATTATGGACAGCAACTCAGTAAAACGACAAAAGCTAATAATCATAAATACATGATCGTGAATACGTTGAATAAAAAGATTTACTTACCTAACTGTAACCTACCCTACTACTGTTTGACAGCTTTCTACTGTACGAATGAGTACGGAAATTTGAGCAAACCATTATGGACAGCAACTCAGTAAAACGACAAAAGCTAATAATCATAAATACATGATCGTGAATACGTTGAATAAAAAGATTTACTTACCTAACTGTAACCTACCCTACTACTGTTTGACAGCTTTCTACTTACGAATGAGCAAGGGAATTGGGACCAAACAATTATGGACAGCAACTAGTAAAACGACAAAAGCTAATAATCATAAATACATGATCGTGCAATACGTTGAATAAAAAGATTTACTTACCCTACCAAGGACCCAAACCCAACTACTGTTTGACACATTAATGGTCGGGAAATGAACCAAAGCAAACCATTATGGAGGAGACAACTCAGTAAAACGACAAAAGCTAGAACAAAATACATGAATCGTGAATACGTTGAATAAAAGATTTACTTACCTAACTGTACACCCCCCCCCCCCAATACCCATACAGCCCACAAAACCAACCCCATTATGGACAGACATACGTATACAAAACAAAACAAACAAACAGTCAGTAAAACGACAAAAGCTACAAACATAATCAATAACAATCAGATAGAAATATACAAAAAAAGAATTTACCTAACTGTAACCTACCCTACTACTGTTTGACAGCTTTCTACTGTACGAATGAGTACGGAAATTTGAGCAAACAATTATGGACAGCAACTCAGTAAAACGACAAAAGCTAATAATCATAAATACATGATCGTGAATACGTTGAATAAAAAGATTTACTTACCTAACTGTAACCTACCCTACTACTGTTTGACAGCTTTCTACTGTACGAATGAGTACGGAAATTTGAGCAAACTATTATGGACAGCAACTCAGTAAAACGACAAAAGCTAATAATCATAAATACATGATCGTGAATACGTTGAATAAAAAGATTTACTTACCTAAGTGTAACCTACCCTACTACTGCTTGACAGCATTCTACTGTACGAATGATACAGTGCAGTGATAAATGCATTCGTCCCATAACAGTGGCTTGCAAGGGCTATAGGTATCCACTGGCAACCGCTAATATGTACTGCCTTAGCTAATAGATATATTATAACTGCTAGAACTGTTATGATTTCATGCAGAAATGAAAAGTATCGTTAGCAAATAGGACCGACCAGTGTTGTGATAAAATTATAAGTCAATAAAATCTAAATTGGCTGATCGTTAGCGTTATAGCTTATTAAGAGCAAACAAACGAAGCTTTTTATCAAAATAGAAGCATCTCACTGAAGGAAATCAAAAATCCTACATCTAATAATAATATCTTAATCACCATAATTATCAGAATATTACAAGATTAAAACACCTATGGAAGTAATCGCACAAAATTACGCTTTGATTTCATGCCATATAAATCATGGTAGCAGCTACATCAAGTGGTTATTTTTTCGCCCAATTTGCAGTATATATTTACGTGTTAAGAAGCCCTTAAATTCTATTGCAATTTTGAGCTATTCAACAAATACAACAGTAAAGTTTAAACATGGCTACATTTTCAGATTAGTTTAGTACATGGTGTCCATATGGAAAGAGTATGGGGCTGGTGGTAATACTGAAATAAGTAATGCAGCTTAACAACACTAGCTTGTTAAAAATATACATTACAACGTCCCATGGGCTGATCAATAGATACGGGGAGACAGTTTAGAAGACAATGTCACGCAGTGATGGCTAGCCCACATTATTTTTATTTATTAGCAATGCGAGTCGGTGAATTAATACGTTGGGTGAAACCCAATACATGGCAAAAGTTCTTCGATAATACCGAAGCGCTATCGTTAGGATTTCAGGAGAGCCTACTGGTACTGCAAGAAATAAAGTTACCAATCACTAAAACAGTAGTGTTAAAAGCTATCTTTGTAAGCTTTTACTACATCCACATATATTGTATAACATTGCCATATCATCGCTTGGTGAACACAACGCGAAGAAAGCGACGTGGACTACTTAGGCATCTTGTATGATAATTTTTAGCAGGAATATCTCAAAGTCAAGCGTCCCCAGAGCAGATGGTCGATAAAAACAGGACGACGGCCGTATCATAAACAAAACAATTAAGTTCCCCGCATGAATCTTTCAGTGTTTTCCAATGATGTTATAGCCAGAAGTTTTGAAAATGCGATCAGGAATTCCACAACTCTGAATAGTTTTTGAGACTAATATGACAGTCGATTTAATCTGTAGTTTCGACTATTAAACACACAGGAACTATTATATAAAAATCGACGATTTAGAGGAATTTCTTACATCTAATGCAACTGACATTGTAGCTGTAAATGAATCTTGGTTTCATGCATGACTGCCTTTTTTTATACTTGTGTCGGTTATCCTCTTTATAGAGATGATCGTATTGGTGCGATCCACAGTGGTGCGTTGCTAGTTATATCCGAAAAGTATATTGTACTATCTGGTGATTATTTTCGTTTTGGTCGTATTGAATTGGTATATTGTGACATGTATTTTGAATCAACCAATTTAAGACTAATTTTGGTAAACCATTCAAAATTGAGTGATGACAGCTCCAACATATTGTTTTTTCAAAAGCTAATCGAACCTTCTGAAACAGGCTTTTAATTAAACTGTTGCTGATGGGAACTTTAATTTCCAAATATTTTCAATATCAATTTGTGTAGCAGAGTAGTTTCACTGCTCAATTTTTGTAATTTGGCTTCCAGATTAGGTTCAACTCAATTAGTTTTGCACCCTATGCAATGTAATCATTTGCTAGAATTAGTGTTTTGCACCTATTTTAACTCAATTGTGGAGCTTTACGTAGATTATGGGCTTTGCACCAGTGATCATGACTCGGTGTCTTTTCTGTTCAATTTGGGAAATAATTTAAAACAGAAAATAATTGAAGGAACTAAAATATATAATTATAAAGCAGCTAAAGCAGTAGCTAAGGGAATGAAATATTTTCTTGCAAATACGAGTTGGGTAGATTTGTTCAGATGTGAACAAATTGTGCGAATATTTTAAATCCGTATGGAATGCAATGATGAAACTTTATATGCCTGTACGATCCCGGAATTCCAACTGTTGCATGTTCGGAAACATTGTGCCTATCATAGCATAAGCATCCACCTGAAAATTAAGAAGTCCGTGATGCTTATATTAAGGTCTCGAAGGTGTTGCCAAAAACTATCGAAGGGAAATTGGAAAATGGTGAAAATAAAATACTGGAATCTGGTAGTATTAAAAGGTTTTTCTTGTTTGTAAATAGCAAACTTTCGTCAAAATACTATTTTTCCTAACTTGAGGTATGAAAACGGTGATTTTCCAATATATGATCAAGATAAAACAAATGTTTTGAATAATCAATTTATGAGAGTTTTTGTTGACGACAAAGAAAAAATTATTCCATTTTGTGTCGTACTTCCACAAAACTATGTACGATATGAAATGTTGATTTCGATCAATCTGATGGTTTAAAGTATTTATAGAAAATTTTTGTCATACTTTCAGCTGTGCTCGATGGAGCCTCAAATTATATTTTAAAGAAATTGTGTATTTTTTGTGAGAACCATTTTTATTTGTTAGATCTCTTGACGATGCAGAGTTACCAACAGATTGGCGGCTGAAGTTATAATTCCGGTATTTAAAAAGATTTATCTGTTGATGCAGCAAATTACTGGCATTTTAGTCTTACTAGTAATATCTGTAAAGTGTTTGAGCGGTTTATTTGTGATGCTATTTGGAGATTATGATTTCTTGCATTTTAGACAGCATGGTTTTCGTCAAGGAAATTTAAATTTAGCTAACTTAATTTTGCATGTCAATAAACTTTTTGAAGTGAAGTATCAACAATTATTTCGGGTCATGTCATATTTTTGGGCTTCTGTAAAGTTTTTAACAGCGTATCACATGTAAAACTAATATATAAGCTGGCAGTTTATGGAATTTCCGTAAGTTAATAATAGTATGGATTAAAAGCGTATTTGTTTGACGGAACCCAATATGTGAAAACTGATAATTTTCACGAAAAACAGTCGTTAGTAGTGGAGTACCACAAGGTTCTGTTACAGGGCCTCTTCTTTTTCGATTTCATATAAACTATTTAACAGACATACTACATAACTCGGAAATGTAGATTTTTGTCGATGACGTTAACCTAACAAGATCTGGAAAACAAAATGCAGACCTTGAGGCTGTTTAAAATGATTTTATGATTGCGTCCAGGTTTTCCAGTGTGCCACGGCTTCCACTGCCATCTCTACTTAATGTTTAGTTCAGTGTTTATTCTTTGATTATATACCCTGTTATTCTATTGATAATATACGATTAGAAATTGTCACAGAACACAGATATTTAGGAGTTATAATAATTTCAAATTTAGATTTTAGGTTATTCATTATTTCTATGGTTAATAAATCAAGATCCATTTCTGCGAGGATATTTAGATCGTTTAATAATAGAAATACACAATTTTTGTTAAAAAATGCTTAGCGCGTTTGTTAGTCCAATATCGGACTCTAATGATATAATATGAAGCCCTTATCAAGTTAAGTACATTGATTTGGCGAAATATGTCTTACGAACTTTTACAAAGAAAATACCTCAAATGCAAAACCTCTCTATAAGAAAGAGTTAAAGTGCCGAAATGGGATTTTTTAGAATTGAGAAGAATATATCATTATTTGATTTTTCTCTATAAAATTATTCACAAAATTGTTGGAATTTTCATTTTGATGAGTTTTTCAATTCGCGCTTAATATATCTTTGAGATGGCATCGATATTTGACAAAAATTCGTTCAGTGAGGACAAATAATCAGAAATGATATTTCCTAATAGCGTTTCAAATATTTGTAACTTTCTACCTCCTGAAGTGGTTGGATCACCTTGTTTTATTGTTTTTTAAAAAAAGGTTGGCTAAAGTCGATCTTTCATATTTTATAAAGACGGACGTGATAGGGGCCTAACTAGGTATTTCACGTTTTTTATGAGGGACGGGAGTTATGTCAATTAACTAGGTCTTTCCTTTCATTTATGCTTTGATTTCATTATAATTATTACACTATTTGTCTTGATATAAATATTACTACTACTTAGCATCAACTGCACGGTATTTGAAATCGTCGAGATTGTGATTCAGATATTGAATGTTACAGAGCCGGATACTAACTCTTGAATATCAATGAAATCAGGCGTTTGAGAACTTGTGACCATTTTGATTCACAGAATCAGTTTGAAACGCAGATTTTGTACATTTCTAGATATTCTGCTTTGATGCTGGCCGCTGTTCTACTGCAAGACTACTTTTGGTAGTCAGTAGTGAATAGTACGAATCTAAATTTACCTGACTCGTATACTGCACTCAAGGTATATCACTACCACTATTAAAAGTGAAAAAATGTCCATTATGTGAGGCAGCATTAAATTATATACCGCAGTTAAAAATCGGTATTTATTAAAAACCTTTACAGACACTGCAAAGCCTTTGATATTTAATATTATTAACAAACACTGTAATATCTTATTAATATATAATTTAAATGTAGTGAACCCGCGTGACTGCACAAAAACATATATACATAACTTCTACCAAGGTGACATCCGCACTGGAGTAACCGTGATATAGTGATATTTTGACTTACACAAGAAATCGATGTATTCTAGCACTTTACACAATTACCAATTTGTTCAAGCTATATTATCGGTAGTAATTATTTTTAATTAATGTGCATTATATTGCTAATTATTAACAGTAGCGAAATTTTCCATATGCAAGCCAGGTTAAGGTGTGTATGCCTAGTATTTTTAACTAAGCTATGTTCTAAAACGAAATATGGGTTCTATAAGATTGTAGATAGGAAAATACCGTTAAAGTATTCGCATGAGACACAACTAAAATTGCCTTTTCCTAACAGTCTATTTTCGAACAAAAACATTTTCTTTGAATTTTTTCGTACGGAAAATGACAGATTTTAATCCTATAATAGTTTGTTGGCATAAAAGGATTGAGCAAATTTCGACTAATCAAAGAAAAATAGCAAAATATAATTGTTTATGGGTGCAGCTTAACTTTACTCTTGGCTAAAAGCATTCTGCATCAAAAGTGTTATTCTAAACGTAAAATTCTTTCGAAAGCGGAACTTCAAGATTGTACCCAAATGTCGATTTTAGTCTCTTAACAAAGCTACATATAGTATGCAGTTTAACAAAACAAGTTTTAGTAATTTATGGCTTACGAACGTCGATAAGTTTAGGACTTTAGAATATCGGCACTTTGTTTAGCCCAGTATGCGCAGGAGGGTTATGAAATACAATTCTCTCAAACTGCAATTTTTAATCCATGTTATATTACTCGGTTATTTTCTAGAGAAGCCAAACCATCGGCTCCCGTAATCTTTTGGTACCTCCGATATTGAGGTAGATCGGTTTTCCACACCGCTTTTGCTCGATAAAGTTTATTCGGAAGTGCTTGTCTCATCAATTTTATGTATTCTTGTAATTACTAATCAAAGCCATATTATACATTCATCATCGTCTTCTGAGCTTTCGTTGGTGTATAAGCTTCCTTTTCGACCGCGTGCATCCACTCGGCTCTTAAAAATACTACGATGGGATTTGCTGGAATCATCTAACCTCTGGCAGTCTTTCGTATTGTCTCGCTCGAAATTTGCTACTTCAACACAATTATCACATTCTTTGGTTGTATATTTGTTGTTATTTACATAATTATTAACAGTGTTGCTATTTACTGATATTAGTTTGTTTTCGCTTCCGTTGCACTCTTCAATACGTATCTCAGGTTCAATGCCGTCGGTTAATACTGTATTCTGCGCATTACTTGATATGCAATTTCGATCGGCTATGATATCATTTAACCCACACGAGTCGGGTGTGCTCGTAGTAATGAAAGATTTATTAGCCCTATTGATAATATCACTATAACGCGAATTAATGTCGCTCCAATGCTTAGGATCAATCGCGTTGCTGATATGTTCTCCATTTTGGTCCATGTCATCGTCGCCAAGTATACTTTTGTTGTATCCATATGAAGACCGAAGCGGTTGTGAACGTTCAAGTGGTGCTGCAAGTTCCCGATGCAATGTTTTGTTACGTATATCTTGAGGACGTTCGTATTTTGACGGTTCTACTTGAAGACTCGATGAGAAACCGAGCGAAACACGTTCACGCGTACCTAAAGCGACCGAGCTAGATGATTTTCGTCGATGTTTCGTATCTGGAGCGAGCGGTGTGGTTTCACGTTTTGCATCATATGCTTCAATTTCGCTTCGACAAAGCAAACTAGACCGACGGCTGTCGCCATTGTCACTGCTTCCAGTTGTGGTACTACCATGATGAAATATTGGGAAAAGACCAAATGATTGAGCCACACTATAACGACTAACTGCAGGTGCCGGATAATACCCAGCAAACGAGTTTTCATACAGTTCTGGTGATTCGTGCTTTGTTGGCGTTGTTCCGGATGAATGTTTCCATCGTTTGGGTGACACTCGTCTGCAATTAGTACCAGAAATACGTTCTTGTTCTACATTGGACGGCACATTGCTATAAGCATTATCGAAGGAAACACTTGAGTTGGTCTTCGACCGTCGATTTTGAATATGTGGACTAAATTTTCGAGCCAACCTTGTTTGCGTAGCAAAATCCTGTACTAGCATCCAGCTCCGGCTTCGCTTATAATGTTTTCGAAATCGATTGTGACTCCCTTGCGGTAACGTGTAACAACGGTTACCTCTGCTAAGCGTTAAATCTTGTAGTGGTGTTAAATTTGTCGGTGGCACAAGATTCGTTCCATACATTACTGAAGCTGCGCCGTTTAAGCATAATTTAGAATCCAATTTACCATCGTTAGCTGCGTTCGAAGGATCCAGTAGTGTCAAGCGATCGGGCTGACCGATAGATCCCTTTTCTTCAATAAATTTAGGACTCACAAGAGTTCCGCCGGTACCAGGTTGCCCGCTAGCTATTTGCGTCAGCGTTGAAGTGGGATTATTGTTTTTGACCCTTGACAGCTGTAAAAATCGTACACATATAATTCGGAATAATTCGCGTCGCATTTGCCGATTGCTTACGAGATGGACACCGAAACGAAGAGCGCTGTTTAGAACTGCCGAGTACGACATCGCATCGCGTCCAATAATATAAAACATGGCATTGTCACTAAGAAATTGCTGATTCGTTTGTTCCATTATCGAAAGCACAAGTCCGATTAGATTACAAAAGAGATGATTACAAACCATGACAAGAAGACATTTCGTGGAAAGTGAGAGTCCTACAATAATTATTACTAAACCTGATGTAATTTTAAACTTATATTTATATTTAAAGTTAAATTTAAAAGACATTTTTCTTTCTTTAATTAAAATTACACATAACCAATGAGCGAATACTGCAAACATGATAAACTATACATGCTTACGCTCCGAGGTCTCGGCGAGAGGGCAAGGAGGAAGACGACTGAGGGGATAGATGCCCTCAGTAGGTCCAGCAGGGCGTGGGTGCTTAAAAACTTGACTACCCCCATGCAGGAGAGCTATTTTTCCCAATTTTAACCCGATTTTTATCCATTTTTACCCAATTTTACCAAGTTTTGCTAAAATATTCCGCTTGACTTAGGCGCACTGGAATTGGTGGGCACTGCGGAGAGCCCAGGGCGGGGGTACGAAGTACCCTCACGGGGATACACCAGGCCCGCGGGGGGGGGGTCCGAAGCTTCAGGGACGTAGCCCCCCTGAACCCATGTGTGACACAAATGATGACCACGTTAAAGTTGGAAACGGTTTTTGCTATTTCGAAAATACGCATATTAATAATTGACGTTTGGTTGACTCTTGTCAAAATACTTTATAAAAGAATAGTTTTGATACATCTA
The DNA here is from genome assembly GCA_030248225.1 of Trileptium ribeirensis. NCBI lineage: Eukaryota > Metazoa > Nematoda > Enoplea > Enoplida > Thoracostomopsidae > Trileptium > Trileptium ribeirensis. The sequence continues at coordinate 16,455 of JASANE010002724.1, forward strand.
ATTCTGGATATTATTCTTGGACCAGCTAGTATTCTCTGATGTCTCTGATGATTGTGATAGACACTACGTTAAAAGAGAAAAGTATAAAATCGGATAATCTGAGCATCACAGAGAATCTAATAACAATTGAATACCTATCTCCGTGCGCTAGTCATTTTAACTGCTGTTTCGACCATTTATTGACCAAGCACAGTGAGCTAAGTGTAAACAGAAGTGCAAAATTATGACTCACGATAAACTCAGTTAAAGTAAAATTTTATTCCGTTTTGTGTGCCTATTTGGTCTCAAAGTGATGAAACTGTAGAACAATGTACTGCTTCGAGCAGGCATCTGTCTGATTTGGAATAGTGATAAAGTTTTGTAAAGTTTTGAAATATCAATATCTTTCATTAACTTATGAGTGAACAGTAGATATTTAGCTCATCAAATATCCGCATTGTATTGTGAAATTTATTGACATTTTCTCTGCATACAACTAAATGTTGCGTTGGTACCGTTGGGTTCGTAGCATTAATTTAATTTCGCTTAGATATCTGTTACTCTAAGTAGTATTTATATGTACAACAATTCAAACTGTAGGAGAGCATTGATGATGCCACACTGCTACGTAATGCAATGATTATGCATTATGAATATGATGGTGAAAGATGAGCCAAATCATATCAGTGTTTAACTAGTTTTACTGTGTAATAACAAAATGGGTCTTTTAGGATATATAAACGCCTCCAGTCTCAAAATCTTCAATATTGAAGGAACAACTGTAAGTTTCGGTATACCACACTCATGGAGGAGGTTAAAAATCTCCATGCAACGATAATTTTTATGATAAAATCCTTTTCTCGTTTTTGCTTAGTCTTGGTATCAAAATCAAAATTTCCAAAAATCCAACAAATGTATAATGTTATATAGCATACGAATCGAAGGACAATCTGAATCGGTGTCAAAATCAGCCGATTTCATGGGATATCGGTTTAGGCAAAAGCTCAATCATCCACTTAAATGATCAAACATCCTTAAACCATGAAAAAATTCAACTGATTTTAACACTATTCTTCTCAGCTCGTTAATGCAGGCTCTTGAGAATATAGCGCTTAATAGAGAGTATAAAATTATACTGGTGAGGAATTGAAACATAAATTTTACGAGTGGAAACTGTGTAAAAGCGCCATTAAGCGAGGTCATGTGTTGAATCTGAAGTACATAGTCAATTACCCTGAGTTTCGTAAAATTGGTCCTGAATGTAGGCAAACTCAACACAACATTGTTTTGATATACGCATGAGTGTGAACGTATATTACGCTAGAAATGCTAGCTCTGCAAATGTACTCCTGAGTACACTTTTTCATAGCTTTTCTTGCCGTTCATTCAAAAGCATATGTTTTGATGAAATATTATGTGTGCACGATTTTATGCAGAACAGTTATCCCAAAATAAGATCATATAAAAATTCCAAGACGTCATGCACAATCTGTGTTTTATAATTTGCCGGTTGCTCATGCACTACAATAGTGTAAAGTTTTCATGAAAGGCTGGTGCAAAAATAAATTGACTCGGTTATTTCGTATCTACTAACGAACTTTGAAACACGACTTATGACATAATTACTGAGCGCTAATGCCTTGTTACATCGCTACAACCTCAAATATAACAATTCAAAAACTTTTTTTTGTTCAAAATCATGCGGCGGCAGGCCATCAACGACCACAAAGGTTTGTCCTATTTTTATAGAAAATCGCTTAGACACGGGTTTAGCGTTTAGCACGTTTAACTTTTATTTCAACGATTCAACAAGATTAACAGCAACATTTTAGCCGGATTTTAATACAGCGAGTAAATTAAACTATTGTAAACTATTGTAAATACCTTTCCATCGCTCTTTGGCCACATGTTCGAGGCGACAAAGTTTAATAATTCGCTGTTTTCGCATTGCCCGATAGTAGTACCAGGTAATTGAAATGTTGAGAAATAGCAGAATAACAAATGGTAGAAATACTTGGATGATATTTATAAACCACAGCCGATAGTATTTCGAATAGAATTCGTTGCTTGCCAATTTCGACGCTCCGACATATTGGGAAGCAAAGCCAGTGCAGCCTTCTTTTTCATAAATATGAAGTTCCCAATAAGCCGAGCCTAAAAATCAATAGCAAATACAGAATACATGTTTATTGACTAAACTAAACAACTGCCGTATACAGATATCAGGTGCTGAATAGATTATAAAGGCACATGAAATTTTATATAAAATGTGATCCAAATTGATTTTACATAAACAACTCGGCTTTGGGGACTTTATCCGCGAAATTCAGACAACTAGGTTTCTGCACTTTTATTATTGCTTGTGTCTGTTGCTTACGTTTTGCCCGTTATATTGTGAAGTTTTGGATATCTGCAACTTCGTAATTCTTTAGGAAATGAGCACCATTGTTAAAGAGTCCCACGATGTAAACGCGCGCAGTAGTACAACAGACCCGCAGTGTAATGAAAGCGTTGCCTACTGGTCTAGAGCGCCGTCCTACCAATCCAGTGGTTAGCAGGGTCGTCGAAAGCCCTTCAAAATTGGGAGGGGGGGGCAAAAAAGTGGGGGTGGACCGGTTGTCTGTAATCATTTTTTGTAACACTATCAGATAATTTCCCGGAAATGGTGGTCCTGACCCCCTCTCTTTTACGATGCAAGTGGTGATTACGTGTTCAAGGCCGTGAACGCCTGCCGTTTCTGCCCTTTGTGTTTTTTTGCTTTGTTTTGGCACAGAAATAGTGCTCATAACTTATAAAAAATATTATCAGACTCACGAGACTCTACTTAAAAGGCGATTGAAGCCCTTGCTATGTCGTTATTTCTATTGATTTGACTTCATAAATACTGATTTATATGACAAAACACAATTTGTGCATCTACCCTAATATTGACAAGCGGAATCATAAAAGCTTGACTAACAACAAAACAACCTTCAGGGTGAACATATGAATCAGAATTACTATGTATATACTTTAAAAAGCATAAACTACCAGTACATTGATAATATTTTCTTCAATAGCTTTTATTACAGCTTTCTTGGCTATGGCTTCGCCATTAACTAAAATTTCTTCAGAGAGATTGAGCCAGTGAATTTCTTGCTAAAAATCAGGGAATTCCGAATTTTCTCCGTTGTGTTTAAGTTTTTCGATCAATATTTTCAACTTCTTCCAAGAAATATGTCACAACACCATACTGCGCTAGGCTTGAATTATTTGTTAAACCTGAAATATGATCAAAGTTACCAGAGAGATGTTAAAATAAATGTCATTCAACGCTGTTATTGACAATTGTCGTAGGTTAGTTGAGAGGCCATTGCTCATCCGCAATTAACCCGGAAATCCTTGCGCGTAAAAACAGTCTCGACACCGATCAACAGTAGCCCCCGCAGACAGTGCTTACGTAGCACTGTAGGAATGGGATAAAGAGCGTCGTCGCGACCAATACACAATCCGGATTACTTTCATTCCATTAAATCCAATAATATAAATATGAAATTAACAGTGTTAAATTTGATTTTTAAACGTTCAACGTCGTCACTCACTATAACATGTTTTTGTATCGCCCGTGCGGTCGCAAGCGAATGCGTTTGCGGAACAGCAGTTTCAATCGGTGAATGAACTCTAGTGGACGAATTTGTATAATTATTCCTAATAACCACAGTAGAACTGCGCTATGAAGTATAATGCTATAATGCACAGCTTTACAAAAGTTGCAAAATTGTCACATCCAGACTGCTGTAGCAAAAATAAACTAACAAACCATATACCTCGAAGTAATAGCGATCCAACTACAATGATAGCCAACACAATATATCCCGATTGTTTCGAGCACATACGCTGTGAAGTCCTTGGAAATACAAGTGAAATATAGCGTTCAACTGCTGCAGCAATGACTAAATAATTACACATTGCTTGTGACAGATGTCCAATGGCAAAACATGGCCTTAGATATGAGTGCCATGCGTAAAATAACGCTAAACTATTAAAATAGTCGTACATAATTTCTAATGGAAATAGCAACAGATAACATATTGCAAACATGATATCACAAATTGCAAGCGCTGCGAAATATATTGTCGTTGCGGTTCCGCCAACTTTTGGACGTGAGAAACAAGTAACAAATATTATATTGCCAACAACACCGAACAGAGCCGTAAGTGTCCCAAGAAATACAACAAAAACAAGCTTCACAGCTAAATATGGTGGACCCGAATATTCGCATTCGTCGTCTTGGCCAACGTAACCGCTATAGTTCAATGTTATTGCTCCAAAATTACCGCCAGCAACACCACTGATTGCTCCGTTACTGAGCAAAATCGCATCAGAGTAAGCTGATCGAGATGCCATAATAATAGACAAGTTTGGACCCGTCGGTGATGGCATGACTAGTTTCGAATTTGTGGCAATATTTAATCTGAAATGCAGTATATATAACCCATTGAGTTAGATCATTCACTAAAAATCGATATTTTGTAAATGTGTACACGGGAGTTATATCTCAAGGCTGAACATCACGACTCGATATCTTCATTACGTCCCACAGAACATAAAAACATTATCATTGGTCCACTGAACAAGATAATCAGCTCAATTTTATCAGAATTTTGGCTCCCGAAGTTACCCTAAAATTTTGGAATTTGCTACGTTAATCCGTATAATTTTTTTTATAATTATTATATGAAAAAATTAATATTTAATAATTATTTTCATATGGTATAGCTACATTATTATTTAAGCCAGTTTTAGATGTTTTTATATAACCCGAAATGTGGAAACTAGATTTATATTGTATATTCTTGGAGAGTTGAATTTCAAAATGTAAGGATTCTCACACCTGAAACTTAATTTAAAAATTGTCATTTTTCTAGACAAAAATGACATACTTTGCCAACTCATATATGATAATCATTTGGTAAATTTAGTAGATTATAGAATCTATAGAATCACGCGAACTATCTTTTAGGTACTACATAGCTAGGTGTTTGTGCCCCAAATTATACTGACAATAGAATAATAAACTAATACACCTAAGGGTTTATCAGAAACCTTCATAAAATTTAGAGTCCATAAGACAGTGACCAAAGGCTGTAGCTTGAAACACATTTTAAGCTTAATCTGACACGAGCGTTTTTGCTTTATTTTTCACTGTTACGCAAAAAATCCTACTCATATTCAGGTGCGTCGTTAGCTGCAGGTTAATATCGAGTCATTCTTGACTTCCTTTACGCGATGAACCAAACGAAAACGTTGCCACAATCACTTCTCAAAAAAAGACAGGTTCGTACATTGAAACTGTTCTCAAAAAATGCTATTTTTATTAAGATACAAATACTAAACTCAAAATTATAGTTTGGCTTTAATTGGCATTGCCAAATTATGCATTTACATATGACAGCATTTTCTGCATTACTAAAGCTAAGGGCTAAATTAGTAATAATACAATAAGATTTGAGGTCTGTAGAATTGTCGCCAAACTTAATCCCATCGTTGATAATAGGTTAATTTAACAAGCAGAAATGTAAATACCAATTTTCGGTACAAAAAATACTAAACACATTGGATGACAATGTACGAAACTAAAAATATCAAATATGCATTTTATATTTTCGGCTCAAATTTTCCTAGTGAGTCTGTCTGATCAGATAGCATGATAATCAAATCAGCCAAAATCCGAAAACAATATCATTGCATCTGTGCTTTTTATACGGTGGGGCAATGTATGTGTACCCTAGGCCGCAATACATTTGTACCCTACCGCAACGCATGTATTGTATTGGCCAGATATATTCAACATCTGTAATTATCGTTACCAAATGAAACTTGGCGTGTCATTTATTCAGGCGCTTACACTATTTTCCATTTATCAACCGTATTAGCTCCTTTTACGTGTGCATATAATGGTTGGTTTGTAAAAATCGCTATTCAAATTGCTGGAAAAATTTGCGCTCTGATTTCTGCGCTAGGTATCCACAGTTAACGAACGCGGACATGGGCTATGTTAAGTACAACCACAATTTCGTATAGCCACAATTTTCTATCTCGCGCGTTTGTACACGTTCACTAAAATCATGCCGAATCGTCATGCCGAATCGGCCAGCTTTGTTTACATTGCATATATGTGTTCCCTCAAAATCGCGAACATGGTTAATAATTGCGATCCAATCCCTAAAATGGTAGCCAATCCAATTAGGGAAAATCCCAATTTGCCAGAGGTATTCATTTTTAATATCGTAAATTGTCTTGATGAAATAAGAACCCATGTGTTCGCAGCGAAAACAGGTTCTCGCACAAGACACGTAATTATTATGTGTCATGTCCTGCTAATGGTACGTTAACAGAAATTTACTTCATAGCAACTGGGATATATTATATTTTCAACCCAATAGTCTGACACATAAGTTGTTCAGTTTGGGAAGTTGGCGTCCAATTTATCTTTGAAACTAGACATAGTTTAGCGACGTGAAAGTAAATAAATTCCGCTGCACGCTCTATGAATGAATTGACGTTAGTTAAAACAAAATTTACGTTAATAGAAAGGAAACATCCTGGAAACAAAATTCAACACACAAATTTAAACCTATGTAATGACGCCTTTGTGAAGATTAAGAATGCTTCAAGTACCGCTGCACCGTGTTTGGTCTGTTGTCTGAATGGATTTTGCAATATATTCTACTACACCTTACTTTCAACGCTGTAACCAAAACTACGGGGTTGATGCTGAACCAGAACAATGAGGGTCATGTAATTTAAAAGTTTACAATAAATATTTTTAGAATTTTTAGAATTACCATTGTATCCGCTGGATTTACATGAATAGAGATCCTTATTAATAGATAACTCTGTAAAATTTGAATAGCCACAAGCTCATTTTAATCTACTTTGCCGTGTTCCGCAAAATAATAAAATTCGAACTATCGCTAGAAATTTGCCAAAAAACTTAATTTTCTTATGTCCCGAGCTTCCTTGTGTTCGTGTGAATTCTTAGTAGTAACACGGCAGTGAATCCAATTCGTCTGTTATGACTGTGTATAGCTGTTAACAACGCATCTTATTATGAGTGATTTATGATAAACTGTATGCACGTGGCCCTAATTATGTTACGCTCCAAACTGAACTTTCCTAATGTCGCGCACACCGTCCAGCTTGATTCTCGAAATTTTAGGTAAACTAGCAAGGATATGGATTTATCAGCGAGATTCTGGACGGACTATCCATTTGTCTCGTATCGTTCATCTCTACTCTTGTGATCACCGATCCAGAAGTGTTTTGTTCTGGGGTAACGAGTCTGTGTGCTCTGTTTATTTACAAGAAATCACACAAGTATTTATACCTTAATAAGGCTATTGCTACGTATGAGCTATAAATGTAAATACAGCTTGTCTAACATTATTTGTAACACAGCTTATATAGTTAAATTCGTGCATCAAAATAATTTTGCGTACGGTTAGCTAAATTAGCTGTATTACAAGTCAGTTGTAGCACAGCCAGGCGTGCGTCAAGTGATTTGTACGCACGGTTGTGTTGTTTAACTCATTCAAACTCGTGCTGACGCACTTGTCTGAACTCGTCAAAACCGTGCGTACAAATCACTTAACACACGATAGGTGTGCTACAACTATTACTTATAATCCTTTTGTTGACGTTTATTCTCCAACTTTACTTATCTGATACTTAAGTGAAAATTTGGCGTACTGAATTTACTGTCTCACTGTACATCAACATATTCACGTGTAACAAAATTTTACCAATATTCAAATATATATCAGAATTTAATGTACAATTTAATACATTAAAAATTTATTCAGTTTTTACGGTGCATACAAGACTTTACATCTAATGGTATGTTCTGCTTCTGAAACGCGTTCATACGACTCGAGAATGAGGATTATAGTAAAAGAATGAGGATGAGAAAAATGAGTATGTACTGTTTTCTGCTTATAAATTAACTAATAAACTTATTGTTTGTAAAAATATATATTGGCAAAACATTAAGTTTCTGAAACAAATTTAGCATAAAACCAAGAAAATAACGTAAAAACCTGTCGAATAAACATAGTCTTTAAAAAACTTCGTTTTAATCGAAAGAATACTACATTGATTGTCAGTAAATATTAATAGAATAACAGTAATGGATATGTCTTCTGCTGTTGGTCCAATCTATAAAACATTGTGAAAAGAAAGACGAAAGTTTAAAGTCATTTCTATTTTTCATAAAAGTTAACTCTAGCTTTAGTTTTGAGTCTGCGGAACTTACGTGTCATTTTGCACATTATTTAAATAGAAAATATATAATTATATTCTATTTTTTTATTATCATTATACGTTGGTAACAACTCTAAAACGGCTTTGGACTTATGTCTATCCTTAGTATGGCACATTGTAGTGACGCTGCGATAATTTCCACCTGGCCCGCACAAATTAATACTATCCGGCCATTCCTTGGTAGTCAACCTTAATTGAACGGAAACATTGACATAAATCAAAATATTGTTATAGCGTAAAACCGGTCACTAAGTAACGAACCATTTATCATGAGCGGCGCGTACCTCACGGAAAAAATGTCGAGCTAATAGTGATAGCAAGTGTTTGCGAGTAAACATTATGTTAAAACAAAGTATTATGCGGCGTTCGCGTTATATCCCCAAGGTTTGGAATGTATGTCAGACACACTGTTAGGCATACCAAGCACTGTCAGGCATACCACACACTGTCAGGCACACTGTCGACAATACTGTGTCTTAGATACCCCCATGTTTGTATAAAATTTTTCTAGCGTAGCTAGCTAAGGGTATTACCACTTTTCGACGGCGTCAAGCACACCGTGTCCTCTTTGTAAGTTTTTGACGGTGTGCGGCATAATCTCGTCAACATTCATATGGTCTAGATACAAATATGGATATTAAAAAAACCACACAGCACAGCTAAGTAATATACTGCATTAGCAACGGAAGGTATCCTTTACTGTTAATTGGCGCGAAATTGGTATCTAAGGGTGTATACGACGCCGTGAACATAAACTGTGTTGGCTAGGAGTGTGTCGTACACCATCAGCAATTGTTTTATGGTATCTGTGTCCCTACTGTACATACGGTAGGGTTTCGACTACATGGGAACCAAAGTCCCAAACAGCAAGAACATTATAACATCAACTCCACATTAAGAACATAAAAAGAAAATGGAACGTAAAGCATAGTACGATGTATACATGTTTATTTGTCTAAATTTTATTCAACGATTACGTTATGAGTAACCCACAGACTAGATGTTTTGTCCACGCCTAGCCAGTTAGATGCGCCATATGCAGCGCTATCAAATTTCTATTATCAAGGACAAAGATGTTGTAGAATAAGTATCTCTTAGTTCTTACGCTGTAAGAAGGATAAATGTTGTATGTTTTTTCTAGGGACTCCTTACAAAACACTATAAACAATATGATCGGATACGATATGTACGGAACACTATTTTATTGGTTTTACACTCGATTTCAATAATTTGCGGCCTCTTTTTATAATGCTTAAATTGTAATGCTTAATTGTTGAAGATACTATTATAATAAATAGTATTTGTGCTTCGAAACATTATCGTTTCTATTACATAGTAAACCCTGGCTAAGCCATAAACGATATTAAGGCCCTGACTGTGCAATTACAAAACTTGCACATGCTATGTCTTTTATGATGTTAGCGGTGCATTAGATTTTTAAATTTATATTAATTGCTTTCGATAAATAGCACAAACATTAGTAGATATTTTCGAATTAAAGTTGGAAAATTAAAGCATTTAATCGTTCTAAGCCAAAAATTTTGTTTTGGCTGAAAGCAGAATATAGTTAAAGTTTACCTAAAACTCGATAAGTTTATAGTTTTCCTGCAATTCAACACGGCGAGTATAAAACAGTACACAATATAGTGGATTCATATTTGTATAATTGGAAAAATCAAATTTATAAGAAATATTTGGTTTGAAATGCTTAATATTGAAATGTATTATAAAAAGGTGGCTACCTTTCGCGGTTATTTTGCTTCAAAGTTATCCAACATTTAATCTCAGTATAAGGTGTTCCTTAATAACGACTGCGATTGATGTGAAAACTCATTAACGTTTCTGCCAATTTCACATTTCAAGACCGTACGTTATATGATTAGTGCTATCGATTTGAGCTTAGGCGTAATCTAAGCATTATATAAAATGCGACGCTTAAGCTATAGCTACGACCTAGGCGTAGTATATCCACAATGGCATAACATGCATTTCGCTTCCTTTACTAAAAGTTATATTGTCCAAGCCAAGTTGTCCTTATGGTTTGGAGATTAAATGTTGGTTCAAGATTTGAAATCTGAAAAACCGACCTGATTGGATAACGTGCAACATAATCCATAATATTATAAATTATCACAATAATTAAAATTAAAATTAATAAATTGTTATTAAAATACCAACTTAAACTATTAGAGTCCAATTAAATTTCAGAAACTGATCAAAATTATATTAAATTAAATTGCTGCCACCTTAAATTATGGCACAATTTAGCAGTACGGATAAAACTCTATATAAGCCAATTTACATGTTAACTTAAAATCCAAAAATCTTATGCAGGCAATATTTAGAGTAACCTTTGAAAAAGTCTTTCCCTGCAAATCCATTCATGGCTAACTAGCTGGCCTTAACTTAACAGTTTATTAGTCGTTCACCTTCGATAAAACGCCAAAGAACCGTATCCACAACAAATAGACACTTGTACAAGACTGGGATCATTAGCTCCAAGCAGTTAACTCACAGCTCATACTATTGATTATGCACATCATATAATACAGTATTCTTGACTGTATACATTGCACACGTGAAATTAAAAATACGCCTTTAGAAAATACCGTGAAGCCTAATTTGAATGGATATTTTGACTATAAAATTTAGAACAAGCCATATCATTGCTGTTGGTTGAACGAACACCATCACATGCAATCCAAGTCAATTCTGCTCGTTTTAAATTGCAGTATAATTTGGAGCCGATTAAATTTTAAATCTGAGCGCTATTTGAAATGACAAATCTTGTGCTTAGTTCCTCCATCGTAGAACATAGTGGTAAGGTATAAACTTGTTGTGGTTATTTCCTGGCTATCTCATTTAAAATATATTTCTCAATTTTTACCTTAACCGAAGCCAATAAATCAGTATTTTGATGTTTAAATGTTAAATTTAATTAGTTTGTAGTATTTTACTTTAACCGTTGACATTAACATCCAAAATATAATTTAAATATATTAAATTTAAATACAACTTTCAAAAGAAAGACAACATATTAAAATGCCGATCTAAGATGTAAATATGTCCGAAAATCTATGTCAGGAAAACTATAATTATTGGATCAAAAATGATTGTTCTGGTCGCAAAAGTCGCAATATATTTACGCTATTATCGTCAAAAAATATATATCTGTTTTTGGCAATTTTAATTCGTTGCCACATTTTGACTAAATCAAATATGCCATTGTGAAAACAATCCGAGCATAGGGAACAAAATTGAAATGTCAATAGCAAGGGTAGATTTGCTTAGCTTGGTAATCATTAAATTTGTGACCCTGCTCACCAGTAATACCCTAAATTCTGAACAAAATGAACAGTTTTATATCAAAGTTAAGAAGCTTTATCTCTTGTGTCAAACTATATATTATAAGCATTGTTAATTAAATTTGCAGCGGACATGGTTAATTTGCATGCCTAAAATATCCACTTTGCTACGAAGGTGCCTTTTGTGTCAGCTATTAGACAAAAAAGTTACCCCTTGCCCTACCTTAAAGTTCTGCTTAAACCATTTATAACATCTATCCTAATTTATGCTATTTTATAAAGCAACTGCGCTTTGCAAGACTGTTATTGTAAATCTTTTATGTATAATCAACACTGCTATATAAGTCTTTTCGAGTTTCGGTAGTGTCAAAGTCGCGCAACAGCTATGGAACTTTCAATCTTAATCACACAGACGGGGAAACTGGAAACTATGTCCTTATCAATTAAAAATTGGACATTTTTGTGATTTTAATTGATCACCTGTTTTTAGCATGGTATATGTGACACTATTTCAAAATAGAATTAGTTTCTAGACTATAGCGCGACACAACCTGTTCAACCGTATGTTACGTTATAAGTGTATAATGAGTTGAAATAAATAATTATTCCTTTGCTGATAGGTGAATATTGAATGATTAGTCCTTGCTAATTTATTATATATTTTCAGGCAAATTTAATAGTCGTTCGAAAAAACTATACATAATTAGGATGTATCGATTTACAGCAAACACACTTTCTCAAAAGAATAAAACAAAAAATATTTACCGTTGGGTTTACCCTAAGTAATACCAAATATTAATTCGGCAAAACCAGTTATGACCGTCTAGTTCCTGAACTCAAAAATGGAAATATTTAAATGTAGGTCCAAGTCTCAGAAAAGGACAGGCGGGTATATGTAATATGTGTTACCATTTATTGTAGTTAACCGTCGGGACATAGTGGCAGGATCAGTACTCTGTATGCGTCTCTTTCCAAGAGCTGGGATAAAACAAAGCCCACTTTTAAACTAAAATCACGACGAATTTTGTTGTTCCGGCCTGTAACATGGAAACCGCTGAAATAACGTTACCAATTTTTTAGTATAGAGTGCCTGCGGTATTGCAACGGCAGGTGTGTCATCTATGCAAGAATCCGTTTAGCAATTGAATAAGAGGGCAAAAACTACCAATTTTCTGCCAATCGCGTATGTATTGCTGTTGTTATAGATTTACGATGACGGGTAATGTTTGATTTGAATTTTGACAGTGAATGTACACATAACCTACATATATATTCGAAATTTTCCTAACCTCGTCCAAATAACATAATCAGTTACTAAAAGCAATATTTTCGTCGAAGAATTCTATATTTTTCGTTGTCGTAATATATGGTTTTGAAATTGTTAGTTCTATTGAAAGTCATATTTTTACTATGTATAAAGTCGATTTTTTGATAAGCGGATGCTGCCGAATTCATCACTATTTATGTATAGCTATGAAATACGGGGCTATATATTTTCCGGATCAGAACGCCCAAATGTTACTACTATCGTCTGTAACTTTTTAAAGAACACTACGATTGCTTATAGTTTAGCACGAATAATTGATATATATTAATTAAGTTTTTTCTCCGTTTCGTTTGATATAAATATTAGTCATGATTTGATTCGGCCAGCTAATATAAAGCAATGGCACTAAACCCAACGGCCCTGTCGCAACATCTAGTATAGAGTGTTTCCTATCATAAGAATGTTGATACTCACTTATTACTTCATACTGTATAAGCGGAACATGTAACGATAAACAAGGAACTTAAAGGGAACTTGATGAACTTTAGGATTCATATTAAGGAACTTTAAAGTGCTAATAAAGACTGTAACATATAAATGCTTAGGTTCGCAGTAAGTAATCGCTTATGGACAACAGAAATAACCCAACCTCTGTCGACATTTTTCGATTTCCCCAAGCATCATGTTAGTGTCAAAATTGTGTGAAATTTTTAGTTCACTCTTCCCGGCGATCACTAGAGCAGCATATTGGAATGTTCACATCATCTTGGTTAGCATGTCATCAAACTGTTGAGAAAATTAGTTGTAGCAAACTGCTGATAATTATTGTTTTGCTAATTTGCGTGATAGCTATAATATATTGCACGAATTATCTGTGAGAATGTTTTAACAATATAATGCCGCAAGTATTATATATCTATTTTTGTAATTACACATATATCCTTGCTATATGATATAGGACACTGAAAAATATCTCTGGACTATACTGCTACTTGCACTTAAGTTGCAATTTCCATACTGCTAGCTTCATACTCGGACCACAATACCTACTGCAACATGAAAAGAGCTTATTTATTGAAGTCAAAGAACCGCTTTATACTTGCACTAAAATTGTCACATATTTATCATTTATGTGCGCTGCTTAATCTTTTATAATATAAATCTTGTTTAAATTTTACAAAAAATATGTTTATGAATGGAACAGTTTGTAAAAATCTCAGGAATTGTATTTTCCAAAATATACAAAAACATTAGGCGAATTTTTTCACCAATAAATAATAAATATCCATTCAAAAAATTGCAAGAGCATGCAATTATCAACAAATAATCTTAAGTAAAATAAGAGTTTCCATGTTGGCAGCAGCTCTTTTGAATTTATCTGATAACTTTGAATTTATCTGATACTTAAATTGCTCGATTAGCCCATCATATTCATGATGCCGTGTTAGTGACAAAACCTTAGTCCACAATGCTCGGTTCCGTTACACACGGGTGTTGTTGTGTCAGGACATGACTATCAAGGACGCCTTGACAACTTCTATTCAAATTTGCTTAGAATTATTATAATACACCATTTACCTTAAGATGGGTCCGCATGGGGCCGAATTCTGTCACATGGCCAATTCTGATCAGTGACAAAATGTTGCAACTTCACGCAGCCAAGTCCGGACCTTTATAAATAAATATATACCCAAGTTATGCTAGTACTTTTGTATTGGTTTAGAGCGCCTATGCGTCAGGGCTTGAAAGGATGGTGAAAATGTATTTATTAGGTTCGGTTTTTGGTGGATTATGTTACAGAGAATATATTTAGCTTAAGATCAAAAAGGGCAAGATTGGTATTGCTCAACTTAAGTATCATAAATTCGTGCAAAATAAATAGGTATATGCCACTATTTTCGAAATGTTTGTTTAGTGGATGGTTAAAAACCAACTTACTAGCTATGTAAAACATAGTCCTTGTTGCATGAAAACCGTATTGTGGAAGCTGGAAGGACGTATGACGAATATACAACCATATATATTATCAATTTCTAGTACTTCATGGTTTTGCATTGACGTCATATATTTCTAGCGTTTTGAACCGATCGCAGCCATTGTGACTGTTTTAAGCCGCGCTTTACTATTATCTAATATATTTGTAGGCCTTGACTCGGCCCAAAAATGTTACAGTGGCCAATCGCGGGTAGCCATGCTTCGTTTTAAAGCCGCGGCAGACTGTGACAAAACTCGGTCCTTCAACACATATGTTAAGATAAATGATGCATACCTAACAATAGTTATTTCTAATTCAATTAAGGAAAGTAAGTATCAACGAATAATATTTATAGGTTATACTTGCAACCGTATAGGCGACGATGGTCAGAATCAATCCGGTCAGTGTTATGCATTGGTGTCGAAAAAGATGTATAATAATTCTGGAACTTTAATGACGTTAATGCATATACATTAACGTCAATTTTACTTAAATTTTTATAGTGATTTTTCTCTGAATCTCATTGAAGAGAAGTCTTACTAATCAGGGTTACATTGCGTATGCATGGATATTATGAAGTGTTTTAATTTCATGTGGCATAGCATTTTGTAACATACGCTGAACGCAATTTCTCTCACACGCAAACAACTCACAAGCGCTCAGCCTACCACGTACGCACATCTTTTTATACTCGTCTACCGTAGAACCCGGAGCTTGATGGGCACATTTTTTGAAAGCTAAACGTTCTATAACATATTTCAAACGTAAGATTAAATAAAAAGCAGACACGAGATCATTCAGTCGGACGTTGCATTTTGATAACAGTTTCTCGCGGCCTTGACATGTGTTGCTTCGATAATCTGAAAACGCGTTGATTTTCCTAAATTCCAGGACAGGAACCGATTGCAGTTATCACGTAATTACAATACCCATAAGAAGAGTACAATATTTTAAAAATTACAAAAAATATAACACTCTGCCGGATTCAGTTACTATATATTATTATTAGATTAATGTGGCAGCCTTTGCATTATTTCCTACAAAGATGTCTGATAAACATTATCATAATTCAGGGCGATATTAGCCGCCTCCAAGATTTTTTAGAGGAGTACTAGCTACTGGATCACCAACAACCAATATCTAGGCTAACAGCCAAAAGAAAATCACAGACAGAGAGTTATTTTTATCTCCTTATAAGGATAAGTACGTGGACATATAGTCTAAGTTTGAAGATTTAATAAACTTCTAGTGTTGATTAGAATCGTGCATGGTTAATTATGAAAGATTTGCCAAAGTTTGAGCACAACATTAAAAATATGCATGATACGCTCCGTAAGTATTAAATATAAAACAAAAGCTGTAACTACAATGCAAAAAAAGATTTCTTAAATGTAGAACAAATATCTTACAATTCTTACTATAATATAACCAAATGGTTATTCTTACGCAGGCAAGTATCCATGAGGGGCGTTACGTAACGTATATACATATATATCCTCCTATAGAATAACTATATGACATATACTTACACCAAAACTGTCGAAGGCCCGTCATACCTAAGTGGCACTAGACGGTCCCGTCGGGGGAGAGAGGAATAGGCAATGGGATAAATTTTTTAATTTTCATGAGCTTATTTTTCCAATTTTTGCTAAAAATTTTATCAATTTCTGCCAAAAAGTCAACATTTTATGAACTTGCTCTCAGAATTTTCAGTGCTCGGGAGGGGATATGTTAATAGTGTAGATTTAGCTTGAGATAGCGCGACCCTTAGAATGTAATCCCCTCCGCCTACCGACTATCCACACATATGAATTATATGTATAAATGCTCTAAGAAGTGTATGCATGTAAATGATTACCTAGAAGAAAATGTAAAGCATCTGTGCTCACAAATTAGCCTAAACAAACACTTAAATTCAATGAAATATTTTTCATCAAAATAAAATATAATTCACTATAGAAAAATATAAATACAAATATGTATATATCTATATGAGATTTCCGTGGCAATCAAATACCACCACTGTACTTTACCACCATTGCGTTCAGCTTTGGAGCCACTTCGCATATAGCTTTGCTATTGCAGAGCATAGCTTCAGATTTGTCAATCTATACTGTAAGTGTATATAAGCGCTTAGGTCGGCGAATTCCCAACTGCCGTAAAACTCTAGGACTGTAATGATAATTGAAAGAGGGGAACAAAAAAAGAAAGACGACAAGCGAAACTAGAAATAGCATCTTCATGCCTAGCTATGTAATAAATTTCCATGATACTAGTCGCCACAATATTACAGTGCAGAAACGAGCAGAAATCTGTTTAAACCATCGGTATCGTATATTGTAGCTTGGACATAGTCAAAAGTAGTAAAACTCAATACTAGGCGGTAATCCATATCTTTGCGGTAAACTGGCGTTATTGGTTATGCTTCTTTTCTTTAAGGATGTGGATTTGGTACAAAAATCGTATATTTTTCTCGAATTTAGTGCACTAAAGGCCCAGCGGTGGTTGGGAATATGCAACATTCAAACACGGTCACTATAAAGTTAAAAATTCATAGCAGTCAAACAGTCATTATATGCACCCAGATGTATGCTACTATTCATATTTTGAAATTTGTACAAGCAAATGGAAACAAGTAATCAAACAGAAAAGCATTAAAAATCATTATAATTAATAAAAACCATCGGCCCATCGATATTGTAATCTATTAAAAGTTGTCATGAGTGCAAAGTATTAATTTTATACAATTCCATGCTGTGCAAGTACACTGATACATTCAAGGGCCACAGAGACTCATGGATTCAAATGTCGACAATGCTGTGTAGTAAGGTTTCCATGTGAACGACAATATATCGTGGTCAAGACATGATTTTGGATGCACGATCAGAGGTCGCAGTGTAAACGAGGACAGCATGACCGATGCACGGTAGTCAAAACGACATACTATGTAACATAAACAACAGTGTTACGAATAACGTTACGTCATGATGTCGTGAACACCCTCTATTTTTAATAGTTTTTAAAGGAGGGAAAATTATTATTTACATATTTTAAATTATATAAGCATGTCCGTGGTATCCCGTTCACCGTATCGTTAATAGTTCTACGTGAGGGTGACTAGAAAAATATTGCGTTGCTATAAAGGCGAAAAATAGTTTTCCAAAGACTGTAGTCTTCACACAATGGAATTTGACTGCGTCTACAATACCAAACAGGTAATTTGATGGTGTCCTAGACACCATATAAATTTGTTTAAAAATGATGATAGTGTACTTTATACCATATCGTTGACTGTTATAAGCAGGCTGTATGGGGATACACAAAAAGCTTCCGCATGTTGAGCGATTTGTAAAGTAAACGTTTCATTAGTGCGTCGTTCACAGAGATCTGCGTGCACGAACAGCACACCGTAAGCTATTGCAAAGACGATATATTTTTGTTATGTTATTGCAGAGTGTAAAGCTTTTCTATTTTGGTTCCAACAATAGCGTTGCCCATAAATATTGTTGTTGCAATAACGTTTGCTTTTAGTGCACCTAACAAAGAAACTATATTGTTGTTGCAACATCAATAGTTTGCTCAACGGCACTGTAGCGACAATAGAATTTAACATAAATGCATCGACAATAGTTTTCTCGTAGCATGTTAGCAACAGCAGCAGTTACTGATATATGTAACTGCAATATAATGCTAGCTTCTATTGCATTAACGGGAAAAATTTGGTAGCTATTGTAACGACAATAGCATTTATAAATTAAGCATTTATAAATTTATAAAGTATATTTTGATCGGTTATATAGATATGTACGATCGCTTTCGCGTACTTCCGGTCCAATAGCTGCAGCTAGCTCTCCGACGGCGCGCGAAATTTTTAACAGTTAATAGAAATTGCAAACTTGTTAAGAAAAATCGGGGCGAATGTCCAAAGTTATAATATAAGTTTCTTTGCTAGGTGCACTAAAAGCAAACGTTATTGCAACAACAATATTTATGGGCAACGCTATTGTTGGAACCAAAATAGAAAAGCTTTACACTCTGCAATAACATAACAAAAATATATCGTCTTTGCAATAGCTTACGGTGTGCTGTTCGTGCATGCAGATCACTGTGAACGACGCATAGAGGTGAGAATTTAGACTCTAGTATCGGCTGCTCGGTTCAAGAACTGAGCAAAACAAGAGCCTACTATGATTTCATACAAGCCGAGCCGAGCAAAAGCTTAAGGTCGACGTGTGAGAGCCGAGCCTAATTTATCCGTAAAAATTGAAGAAAATTGTTGAAAAATCTTTTATAAATCAAAATCAACAAAAATATATAGTGCAATATATAGTCTGCGAACAGCAATAACGGCGGCGATTACATCGAATCTGGTTTTAAAAGCTGTAAAAACGAAAACAAATGAATAGCTCCTTTGATCGTTTGCGTATTATATATGTTTTCCCTCTAATACTACGAAATCAA
This sequence comes from Trileptium ribeirensis, assembly GCA_030248225.1. NCBI lineage: Eukaryota > Metazoa > Nematoda > Enoplea > Enoplida > Thoracostomopsidae > Trileptium > Trileptium ribeirensis. Next base: position 35,743 of record JASANE010002724.1, read on the forward strand.
AATCTACTGTTATTAGGATGCTAGTCGCCGAGTCTAGTCTGGCTTGCCGAGCCGGAGACGGCTCGTAAAAAGCCGAACCGAGCCTGTTTTCACCGAGAGTCGAGCCGAACGGTACCTAGCTCAGTAAGCGCCGAACCGACCCTGTTTTCAACGAGAGCCGAGCCGAACAGTACCTAGCTCAGGAAGAGCCGAAACGAGCCTGTTTTCACCGAAAGCCGAGCCGAACGGTACCTTGCTCAGGAAGAGCCGATCCGAGCCAAACCTTCAAAATCTGGTTCTTCTCGCTTCTATCTCACATAAGTAGATATGTATGGAGTCATTACGGAATAATATTTGTGTATAAATTTGGGAAACTTGGCGCACAAGTACAACACATAATAAAAAATAATGGATACAAATAAGTAGCATAAAATATTTTTAGCTAGTGATAAATTTTATTATCTGTTGTGCAAGCACAGTATTTATGAATTCTTTATGTCAACTCTGACAAATGCTTAAATTATGATTATGCGTTATATATTGTCAAAAGCAATAAAAATCCTATTTTTGTAATGAGATTTTTCAATTTTCTAATGTCTGCTGCAATCTGTGTATAAGAGGTAAGAACGATCCTAATTTTTTTAAACTTGCCCGGTGACATCGGCTATATCCGCCTCTGCCCGCCGGCGGAAATTCCCACCTTCAAAATACATATAAGGGAGTTGCCTTTCCTTAGTGCGCGCCATCCTGTGGTGGACTGGTGACAAACATTACAGGGCTGTGTGCAGACATAAGGTGATTTATTTTAGATTTTAAAGCTAAGTATGTTGATTAATGTGGACAACTATTGCTTTATTTTCATACAAGCGATGTAAAGCCTCAAAATACAGCGTGAAACGCGAGCAACGAAAAATAAATTTAAGACAACCCAAGGTTATCGACCTATGTACAGATAGCATATGTCAGTACGCCAGAAAAATACAAAATATTTCTGAGCAATGCAAAACATGTGTCATGTTAAAAATTAAATGCAAAATGTCTGTTTTCAACACCCGTGTTCTACGTGGTATGCGACACCAAGTTATCATCAACTTTTTTCGTATTCAGCTAATTTTTGAGATGAAAAAGCTGTATTAATCGCTATATTGTATTGTGGTAGCACACATCGCAAAATATGCAATACAAGTACACATGCATTGAATAAATTGATGCTTTAGTTTTTGGCCAGACCGTGCCACATAGGCTGGTTCAAACAATGGCTGGCTCGGCCCTTCCTAGCAGTCCTGGTTTGGCCAGGCCGCGGCCAAAATTCTCACGTCTACTGTGTATGCGTTAAATAACGTCCTGATTGTGTAGGTAGACCTTTGTGTATTGATAGCAAAATCATACTATCGAGAATTGGACAATACAAATGCCATTAATTTATATAAGTTTGTCTTTAGTATCACGCGAAGCCGAATGAAAATAAACTAGTTATTGTTGATAGGTTATATGATTTAAATATTTAATTACTAAGCTAGAGCCGTGTGATAACAAATCAGAATGATAAAACTCAAGATATATAAATGTTACTAGTATATATTTCGGTATCAAGACAGATATCTCTGTTCTCAATTTCCGTTTTTGCTCTATAATTAATTCAGTCGCATAAATTTATAATCAAAGCATAGTACTAGTTTTGTGAATATATTGTAGGTACTTTACCGGTGTGTTTGTTAGTTATATCGTGATGAGGATATCACTGAGCTATGACGTTGCATTGTCATTACCTTGCAGGTATTGAACTCATCAAGAATTATGTGTGACATTAAACCGCCGATGTCCATTGAATGTATATTGAAGATATTTCGACTAAAGGTTTTTAGATATGTCACGATAGGTGAAGATAACACTAAGCGGCAGCCTCCATAGTCGTCATCACAAGGTATTGAACTCATCAATAATGTCACTAACAATAAGTCCACAGGAATGCCCCAAAATGCAATAGTAAACTTGACCTGAATTAATTGCGCTCATAAAATTAATACAGCTGCTGAGTGCATAACAGCTCCGTACACTAATAAATCAGGATAGACACTGATACCATAAAAATGAAACAATATAACTTTTTTGGCTCTATCTCCGACAGCTTTATGGTAATATTCACAATGTTAGAAAAGAAACACGTCTTTGCGATCGCGCAAACCTATAAACGACAAAAACTGCTGTGAATATTCAAACTTATGGTAGCTATTTTTTTATGTAAATGACATCGGCTTTACATTATGAAATAACCTATCACGGATAACGTAGATATATTCAATTAAGAAAGATTGTCATAATATTACAGTATAAAATAAAGTTTCATGCTGACACTGTAATCGGTGTAATGCTGTCACTGTAATATTACAGTATAAAATTAAGTTTCATGCTGACACTGTAATCGGTGTAATGCTGTCACTGTAATATTACAGTATAAAACTAAGTTTCATGCTGACACTGTAATCGGTGTAATGCTGTCACTGTAATATTACAGTCTAAAATTAAGTTTCATGCTGACACTGTAATCGGTGTAATGCTGTCACTGTAATATTACAGTATAAAATTAAGTTTCATGCTGACACTGTAATCGGTGTAATGCTGTCACTGTAATATTACAGTATAAAATTAAGTTTCATGCTGACACTGTAATCGGTGTAATGCTGTCACTGTAATATTACAGTATAAAATTAAGTTTCATGCTGACACTGTCTGAGGACGCAATACCAGAAAAAAGAATCGGTGTAATGCTGTCACTTTAATATTACAGTATAAAATTAAGTTTCATGCTGACACTGTAATCGGTGTAATGCTGTCACTGTAATATTACAGTATAAAATTAAGTTTCATGCTGATACTGTAATCGGTGTAATGCTGTCACTGTAATATTACAGTATAAAATTAAGTTTCATGCTGACACTGTAATCGGTGTAATGCTGTCACTGTAATATTACAGTATAAAATTAAGTTTCATGCTGACACTGTAATCGGTGTAATGCTGTCACTGTACACACATGTGGTGCTCTATAAAAAATAAGGGGGCTCTAAAGTGAGCGAAGCGCACCCTGTTTTGATTTGACCGCTGATAATGTAACTGCTTGACCCATTTATTATTTTTAGAAAAATCTATTTAGCAATATCACTGAACCGTATGCGAAACTTAACTCTGCATAAAAATTCCATACAATTGTCACCTGAACACCCAGATTAACACCAAGTCTTTTTTTCCGATTTGGCATTGAAAGGATATTTTTAGTAGCCACATTGTGTTTTTAGATCTATTTTTTCTTATCAATATATTGGCGAAGTGCAACATCTGTCATTAATTTTGAGCTCTCTGATCTGGCGAAATATATCTATAAATACGAATTATAACGCATCAATATTAGTATACCGGCTGCAAAATGCAATTTTTATACACCTTTAAATTTGATAAAATACTTTTTTCAATTTTTACGATCGAATAAATCATATAACTAAAATATAAGCCGTTTGAGATGGAACCAGTTATATAACAGATATTAATGAAGCTCAGATTAGAAACTTTCGGCTATGAAAAGTAAGCCCAACATTCAAAAGCGAACAAAATCCCCTTGAACTGAGCAATAAAATAATTCAGTACTTATGTAAATTGTATAAAAAATTTTAATTGTACAAACCAGCACCCATAAAACGTAGGCAACATATAAAGTAATACTTAAACAGTTAAAACGCCTTTCAATCGGCGTTACCATGTGCCTATGGGATTTGGACAATAAAATCAATCTGCAGCAGATTCTAGTATTTTTGCCATTTTACTGCAGTCGGTTAGTGACAAAGCACGACCACGCCTGGATTTATAACGATACAGTGAAACTAGTTATATATAATCAAATTGCGAACAATGCTGAAAAGTGAGTGACTAAGACTTCTAGAGTATAAACGTAGCAAAAATATTTGGCAGCACCATCGGAGCAGATGATGGTGCACCGTAAAACCCTCACGAATACTGGCGATATCAATGGATCAGAGACTGTGGACAGAATTTTCTAGAGCATAAGAGTAACAAAAAATGCGGCAGCGACATCGGAGCAGACGATGGTGCTCCGTAAAACCCTCACGAATACTGGCGATATCAATGGATCAGAGACTGTGGGCAGAACTTTCTAGAGCATAA
>JASANE010002725.1:0-26227 GCA_030248225.1 Trileptium ribeirensis
ATTATATGTAGTTCTTCGTTCAGTTACGTATTGTTTGTACACATATATATGTATATGACATAGAATAGTTATTTTTAGGTTAATGTGAATGCATATGCTACCACCTGACGTGTTTCTTGCTGATTCGTGCCGTGAATAAATGCATTTAGCAATTATTTATAATACACAATGAACAATAGTTTGTTATGTATATAATAGAAGCAATACTTATACCTATAAATGTAATCCCAGCCATAAAACGATAAGCATTCTATGATATTTATCAACACAAACTGCACAAGAATCTGTTAGCAGAAAGCAGGTTGTGCTTATTACATACTTTCATATTTCGGCATTGGGAAAGTGTTAAATTCATGCGGCTTCAACCGCAGTTTGAAATAATGCACATGCAAAATTGGGCCTTGCAGTTCATGATACCTGATTTTGAGACCATAAAATGTGGCGTAACAATAATTCTGTGGTAGTACGACTTAAACGAAAACGTAGTTATGCAAACAGAAGTGTAAACTCGCACAGAAAACTGACCCAGTAGGATATGCACACGTCGTTTAAAATAGTGCGCTACTACTCGCACAGAAAACTGACCCAGTAGGATAGGCACACGTCGTTTAAAATAGGGCGCTACTACTCGCACAGAAAACTGACCCAGTAGGATAGGCACACGTCGTTTAAAATATGGCGTTACTACTCGCACAGAAAACTGGCGCTAGCAAGTGTATAGTTTGCGTGACCGCTCTCACATCTTAATGTGAAGACACAGAAAATGTAGTAGACTGTGGCAGAATTTGAACCATTCGCAGCATGGACATTTAATACAAAAAGCAAGGTTACAGGAACAGGGGTCGGTCTGCATGGGGATCCGGATATGAATTAAAATAAAAGATCACAGCGATCGTGTTAATCGTAAGAGTGACACGTCGAAGAATACGCTCATGGACGACACATGTTAGCCGCGGATAGCATCATCAGACTCTACATATGTATGACGTTCCTTAACTTTTATTTCGTCCATCAGAGCCGTTGAGGAAAACGTTTCGTCGATCAAAGCCGTCAAGTAATTATTCTACATTTGCTTTTTAGGGTTAAATATTATTTCCACCAGTGTTGACCCGAATTACATAATAGCAAAATACTCGCCGCCAAAATTAGGATATCAGCCTCACCAGCGCTGATGCACTGTATTTCCTGAAAACTACAATGTCAAACTCACAAGCTTTCGTTTTTAACTTAAAGAGCGTAAGGGACAAGAGAAGCAAGGCTCAGTCCTCTGCTCCAGTTCGAGCCCTACCCCCGCTGTTCAGATGGAGAATACCTGTCATTCATTTTGCTATACAATACCAACTTTGAGCACCCCTTTAATTCATTCGGCCCCGCCCCAGCATTCTTTCTGTGCTTACTGTCGAAAATTTAGTCTGACTATTGCCATGTAACCGCAGTGGTCAATACAAATCTAGTCAGTCGCTTCACTAACCCTTTCACGCATGCTTAACTGTGTCAATTGCATTCTTGCGTCTTTCGACGAGTTGTATAAACGAAGCATGTCGTGTTTCGTATATTTACATGCGGGTTGTTATTCGCTCACTTAATAAGGTTCTTTAAGGAACCGAGCAACAGCTCACAGATAGCTCAGCTGTTTACGCCGTTCTCACCAATACGATCGGGATTCGATTCGCGGCGCCAGCTTGAACTTGTCAATCATTGACCGATGCACAAACTAGCTCGAAAGTAAGAGAGAGGGTTAAAACATTCGTCGCGATAAACCATATTTGATATGTCATCTGATACTGTCTCTAAATGCTTAATGAAGCACAATATGATGCATTGGGGAATCGGAATATTATTTAGTATTTTTACTTCATTTAACGCATTTATGTCTTTTCAAGACATTTAGAGAGCGGCGCAAGTATCAAGAAAAGTAAACAGGAAATTCAAAAATCGTTAAACTTCGCAAGCGTGTTAGTTCAGAGAACCGCGAGTAGGGGATACTTATGTGCCTACCTCAACCCCCCAAATCAAGCGTTTTAGGGACAGGCCATTCGTGCATTAACCCCAGGAAAACAAACGCATCGCTGACTTGCCCTCAACAGGGAGACAGCCTACGTCATCTGGAGATGCTGCGATAGCTGATATTTCCTATCATTTCGACAGCAGTCTGACAAAGTCCATTCGCTGTTGTGCCAGTTGAAACCGGCAGCAGAAAATCGACTGTTTTCCGAATTGTAAAAGTCTGGGTTTAAAACTTTTTAAACCGACGTCAATTCATGCTCTGAATGAGGACGATTATGATTGCAGAGTTAAATGTCGGGAAAACGGCTACAGCGCCTCGACTATGATCCGGACTTAACTGACGAAGTCAACTGGTCCGAAGAAAGCAATTTTAAACTAAGCGGCCATGTTAACCGGCATAATTATGTTTATTTGCATGCAGAAAACTGTCGTAACATTTTCTAACACCATATGAGTATGAATACTATGAGCTCCTAGTATAAAAGTATGGGTTGGCACCTGGTCTGGTGGATTTTTTGGTCCGCTTTTTTCGATCATACTGTGACTGGAGACAACTATCTAATGATGCTGCGAAATTAATTTTGTACTAATATTCAACAATTACTAAATATTGACTGCTTTCACCTTATGCAGAATGGCATTCCTCCTAATTTTGGAATGGCTGTGCGCTGTTGATTGGACAAAACATTCCCTGGTCGTTGGCTGGGCGACGAGGTCGTGTCAAATAGCTTGCTCGTTCTCCTGATCTAAACCCTGCTACTTTTTTCTGCGGTGACTACTGAAGAAGAAGGTATACAAACTCAAACCAACTAACCCTGTGTGCCTGAAAGAGGCTATATCGGAGGACCTCTCCCTTCCGGAGCCTGACATAGTTCGAAAAGTCAGCCGAACTGCGCATTTTTCGATCGGAAGAATGTGTCGATCTTGGCGGCGCACAGGTTCGCACTTAGGTAAGTATTATTCATCAAAAACTTAAGTTATATATGAGAGCATGTGTATATCAAAACACTTTTAGATATGTTTATTGTTTGGCGTGCTGGGTCACTTTAATGCTGGGACCGTTACTAATGGTTACCCTGTATAATAAAACTAAGGTTTGGTGGTACAGTTACGTCACAATTTAGTTGTAAAGCATGATTGACCGTGCCTTCCGAAATTTGTACTTACGATTGTGCGGCATACTAAATACAGGCTGGTACTGGCGCCTTGCGTTGAACTTCTCATAAATCGTGCATACAAGCCCGTAAGGGCGCCACGGCAAACAATTCTACAACGGTTACTTTATAAACTATCATTAATATTACGAAATACTGTGTCCAATCATAAAACAAATAATGACGAAACAGTGCAGCTTCTTTCCCAAATAAAGTTAAATTACGTATCGTTTATAAGCTATAATAAAACTAGGGTATGGTGGTGCAATTACGTCACAGTTTAGGTGTAAAGCACTATTATTGCCTTGCCTTCTGAAATTTGTAAGTACGATTGTGCGGCATACTAAATACAGGCTGGTACTGTCGCCCTGGGTTAAACTTCTCATAAATCGTGCATACAAGCCCGTAAGTGCGAACAATTGCAAACAATTCTTTCATTTTTATAAGCTATCATTAATATTGCAAAATACTGTATCCAACCATAAAATAGTGATGAAACAGTGCAGTTTCTTTGCTAAATAATGTTAAGTACGTATCCTTATATAAGCTATATTGTCTTTTAAATAATGCACCAACAACAGCAAAGTGCAATGTGCAAGCTTGTTAGTTTTTTTCCATAGTTTTGTAGTATACATATTTTTTAATAGTACGCATATATTTATACAAAACAAATATTTTGCCGTATTTTAAAGCTAATCCTAATCTTTTACGTACTTTAGACATCATGAACAGATGTCGGTATGGTATTTGGTTACATGAATAGCTCAAACATAATCAAGCTGCGTTTTTATATAACATTGATTTATGACATTATTCTAGGTAAAACGTTTGTTGCAAAATCACATTTTTAATTATTGTAGCGCTGCAAGTTGAAACCGATCATTTAGCATTTATAAGAAATCGTTTCCATTAATACACTATTCTTTGACAATTTATTGTTACAATTTATCTCAAATTTTTTCCAGAAATGTTATCAGCTAAGGGAGAAGAAATCTAAGTCTGATAGTGTTAGCATCGATTAATTAGATATTTCAAAACATCTTTATAATCCGTGTTTGTTCTTAAAATCTAGTTTTCGCCTAGTGTCACGTTATTGTTAGATCTTGTTTTATGGTCAAATAGTAGAGCCTCATGGACTGTCAGTAGGCTTTTACATGTGCAATATTCCAGGATTTTAATAGATGTCACAACATTCATTAGGTCTGCACTTCGGTTTTTATGACTACATTTTCGTTTAGCCTATACCACCACAGAATTATTGTTACAGCATATTTTATGGTCCTATAGTAGAGTGTCATGGACTGCGAGACGCGCTTTTGCGCATGCATTAGTCCAAATTTTTTAATGGATGTCACAACGTTCATTAGGTTTACACTTCTGTTTGCATAACTACGTTTTCGTTTAAGTCGTACTACCACAGAATTATTGTTACGCCACATTTTATGGTCTCAAAATCAGGGTATCATGAACTGCAAGGCCCAATTTTGCATGTGCATTATTTCAAACTGCGGTTGAAGCCGCATGAATTTAACACTTTCCCAATGCCGAAATATGAAAGTATGTAATAAGCACAACCTGCTTTCTGCTAACAGATTCTTGTGCAGTTTGTGTTGATAAATATCATAGAATGCTTATCGTTTTATGGCTGGGATTACATTTATAGGTATAAGTATTGCTTCTATTATATACATAACAAACTATTGTTCATTGTGTATTATAAATAATTGCTAAATGCATTTATTCACGGCACGAATCAGCAAGAAACACGTCAGGTGGTAGCATATGCATTCACATTAACCTAAAAATAACTATTCTATGTCATATACATATATATGCGTACAGTGTCACGTTATTTATGCGGCCCGGTTTGAATACACATTTTGATAAGTTCATAATACAATTGATGCATTTGTAATGTATGAACATTAAAACAATTGTGCATGGAATTTAATCGAGCGGTTTTCTTATTTGTTTGAATTCTCAGACTCGTTTGTATAAAAAAATCACAATTATAGTTGATTGGAATTTGAAATAAATCATCGCATATATTTGCACCAAATGCAACACATGGTTTAGATAATGCATGAATTTTGAATATTTTTATGCAAAAATAATGAAACTATATAAACTGTATAAATTTTAATCCATTTGTATGAAATTAAGTATATCTGTTGTATAAAATTAAATATATTTCGTATTAACGCATGATTTTTTATAAATGTCTGTATGAAATACATTTAATGTATGAATATCTTTACATAATTGGAATATTTGTCCCAATTTTGAATTATATAATATATTAGCCTTAGACAGGTTTAAATAAGTTATTTACTACAAAACATACATTAGCTAACTCAAATTTCATACATATTTTGTGCAAATAATCATACATTTTTGTATACAAGTTCATTCAAAACATGAGTAATTTATCATACATATGCTGTGTATGTTTTCATACAAAGTTATGTGTACCAATTCATACAATTCTTGTGTTTAAATCCATACAAACGATATGCAAATAATAACATATATTCCGTGTTACAATTCATACAAATTATGTGCAATCTGTCATACGTTTATTGTTGTCAATTTGTTACAACTTATGTTGGCCTAGTCATACAATTAATAGTTAATTGACAGATTTTACACAATTGGAAATGCACGAATTGTTAGACATACAATGGATTTGTGTTAATTTCTATAGATATCTTAGCAAAAAATTATCAAGCATAGACGATATGAAATTATCATCGTACAAATTTTGAGAGGCCAACTACCGTGAATTTCGAGTTGAATATATTTAGAAAACTGTTGGATCCATAAGTAGGATCGTGCTCTGCATTAATAAAATTTGTGTCTTATTTAACCCTTTACTTCATGTAGTTGCTCTGATGCCACTTATTACAAAACTATGTAGTGCATTAACTCAGTTAGTTGCGTAGCGTCTCTGGCTATGTATTGTTGATGGATTGAGCCTTAAGGATCTGAGCAATAGCGTCGTCATACCTCAGTTGTTAGCGAGCACAACTCTATCGCAAACAGCTCGGTTTCGAGTCAGCTTGTCAGCAAGATTTTGTGCAACGCTCCTCGAAATTGAAACCATTTATGAAGCAAAGAGTTAAATCGCAACTTTCAAAAGTAGTTTTAGTGCAGATGCGTTGAATGTGGTTTGTAGCACAGGAGTCGCAAGACTTGTTTGATATCAATACATAAGTAGTAAAACTGCTACCACCAATTGTATTTAGTGACAGCGAAGACATCACAATTTAATGGCGAAAGAAATTATCAATATCAAAAAACCGAAATATTTCAACGGGAGCGTAACGACGTTATTTGGTCCGCACCTCAATACACCAGTATAAATAAGGCAACTATAAACCAAGTCAGTGAGCACGTGTGGTGTAGTACTAGTATACTTGTCTCATAAGCTAAAGGCTCGGATTCAGATCTCTATTGATCAACTATAAATGTTACTTGTGGCCTTTACAGTTTTGCATAAAAAATATTGTTTTTCATTCTTATAGGTTTGTTTAGGGTATTGTACAGCAGATAGTCATGTTAAAATATATTGCCGTTCTTGCACTGTTGACTGGTGTACTTTGTTCTTCAGCAGACGAGCAGCAAAATACTACTGCTAAGCTGTGGGGTGTATTGATAGCTGGCTCAAATGAATTCTACAATTATTGTTTGTCATTCTTATAGATTGTTTAGGGTATTGTACAGCAGATAGTCATGTTAAAATATATTGCCGTTCTTGCACTGTTGACTGGTGTACTTTGTTCTTCAGCAGACGAGCAGCAAAATACCACTGCTAAGCTGTGGGGTGTATTGATAGCTGGCTCAAATGAATTCTACAATTATTGTTTGTCATTCTTATAGATTGTTTAGGGTATTGTACAGCAGATAGTCATGTTAAAATATATTGCCGTTCTTGCACTGTTGACTGGTGTACTTTGTTCTTCAGCAGACGAGCAGCAAAATACTACTGCTAAGCTGTGGGGTGTATTGATAGCTGGCTCAAATGAATTCTGCAATTATTGTTTGTCATTCTTATAGATTGTTTAGGGTATTGTACAGCAGATAGTCATGTTAAAATATATTGCCGTTCTTGCACTGTTGACTGGTGTACTTTGTTCTTCAGCAGACGAGCAGCAAAATACTACTGCTAAGCTGTGGGGTGTATTGATAGCTGGCTCAAATGAATTCTACAATTATTGTTTGTCATTCTTATAGATTGTTTAGGGTATTGTACAGCAGATAGTCATGTTAAAATATATTGCCGTTCTTGCACTGTTGACTGGTGTACTTTGTTCTTCAGCAGACGAGCAGCAAAATACTACTGCTAAGAAGTGGGGTGTATTGATAGCTGGCTCAAATGAATTCTACAATTATTGTTTGTCATTCTTATAGATTGTTTAGGGTATTGTACAGCAGATAGTCATGTTAAAATATATTGCCGTTCTTGCACTGTTGACTGGTGTACTTTGTTCTTCAGCAGACGAGCAGCAAAATACTACTGCTAAGCTGTGGGGTGTATTGATAGCTAGCTCAAATGAATTCTACAATTATTGTTTGTCATTCTTATAGATTGTTTAGGGTATTGTACAGCAGATAGTCATGTTAAAATATATTGCCGTTCTTGCACTGTTGACTGGTGTACTTTGTTCTTCAGCAGACGATCAGCAAAATACTACTGCTAAGCTGTGGGGTGTATTGATAGCTGGCTCAAATGAATTCTGCAATTATTGTTTGTCATTCTTATAGATTGTTTATGGTATTGTACAGCAGATAGTCATGTTAAAATATATTGCCGTTCTTGCACTGTTGACTGGTGTACTTTGTTCTTCAGCAGACGAGCAGCAAAATACTACTGCTAAGCTGTGGGGTGTATTGATAGCTGGCTCAAATGAATTCTACAATTATTGTTTGTCATTCTTATAGATTGTTTAGGGTATTGTACAGCAGATAGTCATGTTAAAATATATTGCCGTTCTGGCACTGTTGACTGGTGTACTTTGTTCTTCAGCAGACGAGCAGCAAAATACTACTGCTAAGCTGTGGGGTGTATTGATAGCTGGCTCAAATGAATTCTACAATTACAGGCACCAGGTTAGTTTACTTTCGTATTTCCAAACATATTTGTCATAAATTGATCCTAAGTGGCTACACACGGTTTATGTCACTTATATGCCAAAGTAAACTGAAGTTACCTAAATACGATTAAAATACGTCTAAACTCAAGTACCTATCAAATAACAGAACGTTACCTCATAGCACAGGATACGATACAATTTACTTTCGGACGTAAAATAAACTTATATTATTGAAATCATTTGCACAAACAAAATTCGGATTATTACAAATTATATTTCGAATTTCGAAAATGCTCTTTGAAATAATTTCTATTATAATTCAAGATTAATTCTACGTCTAAAATCAAGAAACAGTTAAGCTGTAGTAGCACAAAACTACTAATAGGTGCTCTATTAAAAGTTAATGTTCAAAATATACAAAATGCAGTTTTGTCATAAAATTGCACGCAATACAAGTTGTGCAAGGTTTCAGTGCGTTTCTTTCCAATGTTGGGACGGAAGTAAAATGCATGCTATGCCTTTCTTCGTATTCTAAGCCTAAGCCTTAGCCTGAGCTAAGTTCCCTATGTGAGCCATATGCTAAGCCTAAGCCTAATTCGAGAGCTGCCGCCGTCAAACCACAACACTAATATGATCTTTTTTACAACGATATGTCCGGCGCATAAAGGTGACTTGGATGACATGCATTGAGTTTATGATAGACCAAAGACTAGATTTATCTCAAACATGATCACGCCGTTTTGCTTTTGTTAGAAGAGGAGACTTGTGTTTGTTTTTGAACCACTTTTCAGCACTGTATGAATCTTAGCTCATAAAAAACATAAGAATTTTGGTTAGAGAATGTATTTTATACATTTTGCATTTATAATTTTTATTTAAGGCAGATGTTTGTCATGCATTTCATGTGCTTCAGCGGCACGGTATTCCTAAAGAACGAATAATTGTAATGATGTATGACGACATAGCAAATAACGATCAGTAAGCTTCTTATTTTTATATGAATAATAAGAACAAGCTACCCGATCTAAAACAACGCATATATACGTGTCAAAATATTTGCGTTTCAAATCGAAAAACTTTTCTTCAAGAGAAGCTTGTCACAACAGTCATATTGATAAAAATCACTTTCTGTTTCTTTTTCGGTAATAGGTTTAGAGAACGCTATTAGTTGTGATTAGTTGTACAAGTATGTTTTACTGAGTGAAAAACTGTGTTTCTTACAAATATTGAAATTATACCTGAAATATAAGCTTCTGCACAAGCATTATTGTGGTTACAATAGAATTGATACGCCTGAACTACATATAATTATTTAAATGTAAAATTAGTACGGTTGACCGTAATATATGATTTTTGAATTATGTAAAATTGTTTGACTGCAGCGTTTTCGAACGTTCTCTTTATAAAATTGCAAGAATCCTATGTTGTGACTACCCTGCCATAGAAACATCAAACAAGTTCTAGCCATCTACAAATTGCTGCATACACCAGTTTGAAGGAAAACACAGCATTCCTCCATCAATACAGTTAAGGCGTTGTCTCCGCGCTAAAATTACATCTGCGTATTCTAAATAATTCAGAACTTGTAAAGCAGAAAATATAACTTTCAATGTCATCAATTCACGGAATTTCTTAACATTTCATCTCAATTGTAGTCAACAAATCTGATACGCTTGTTGCATGCCGCACGGCATGCAGACTCCAGCGGTCCTATCAGTAAAAGATTTTCATGATTGCAGTTGATCCGTGCACTGCAGTGCAATTAAGCATTAATGCACAGTCTGATAGCAGGTGAAACTAATGTCACAGCCTGACGGCTGCGGCAAAAGTAATTGGTATATAAGCTGAAATATCAGGAAAATTTGTGATTTTTAATGCTTGTCGACGTAAAATGTATTCGATTAAGATTTTAAGTATCAATTTAATTTTGTGCTAAAGATATCACATACTATTTTAAATGATCTGTTTTACACAAATTTCCAAATAAATGATGTTATTTATTTTGTTGCAATATTAAATTGTTGATTAAAATCAGCATACGTTTTATATATATTTGCTTTCCGCAAGGCATTGACGATTAGGCAAATCTTTAAATTTTAGTTTCAAATTTATGCTGTTGCCTTCAGAACGTAAAGGAACGTTTTCTCAAATTATACACTTATCGAATATTAGCCAAATGTGTAGCTCAGAATGTATACGTTAAACACTTAACACAAAGTTTCCATAATCTGTTCATTTTTAATTGTTTAGCATCAATTGTATAAATATGGTAATATAATTAATGCATCAGAGGACGGATAAAGTCTACGAAGCAACGCAAAACATAGGAAATATTTATTCATATATTTAATAAAATTAAGTAACTGAATAGAGCTTAGTCATGAGCCCACATTAGGCGTGTACACCACGGTTGTTCTTTTGCCAAAATCAGGAAGTGAATTGTGCAAAAATACGCTGTCAGAATGCTGTCATCCGCATTCGCAATTTAGCTAACGCCAACTTGGGCACTGTAATGTGCAAGCACAATTTGAATGCGTGTACAGTTTCTGTATTCGCACGATTGTCAGCGTTCATCTAACGATATACTGCCTGCATCGGACAGCTGTATTCACCATCTATGATTGAATAAAATCATGTGGCCAAAAACTCGATTGGAAAGGTATTTTCAAATGCTCCCAACCGCCAAATTGCGGTGCTCAATCGTAAATTACTGATCGCGAACAGCAACTTACATGTTTATCTATGGCCAACCACCAGGCTTCCGGTATAGGGACGAAACATGTCCGTGCACCCCTACTTGGACTACTGCGATCCCTATTGTTGACATCAGCTCCTCTAAAGCGCGACATATTCTGCGCGATGAAACTTAACCTGCGCCCACCGACCATTCTATTTTATTATTTTGAAAAAATTCCGCTACCGAAATCTATCGACTTAAACAAAAAATTGCTATTTACTTTCGCTAACGTTTAATTTGTTTGTGAACAAAATTTTATCTCTGGTGAACTAAATAAGGATATGTTCGCGAACAATATATGGCGAACTACAAGACCCTTTTGTTATGCCTTAGCATTTAGATTGAATTTGTTCGCGAACAGAGATGTATCGTAATTGAAAACTATTATAATCGTAATGGAACTATCATCGGCTGATTGCAAATCACTTCTTATGAGCTAGCAGTAATTGGAATCCATTTTCTTACTTGATCCATAGCAATGGATGTGGATTCCCATCGATTTTTAGAAAATTGGATAGTGAACGCAGGTTAAGTTTAGTTGGGCAAGTGAAGAAACAATGGAGATTTTTCGGAGGACAACGAAAACGGCTGCGTTGACACTCGAAATTAGATAGTAGCAATTTCGACGTAAAATCAAGAAATTTGCTGGGCCGGGGGCAACGAATCTGTAGAATTCGTTTTAACTGTTTTCGTCTATTATAATGGCGTTTTTCGGTAACGAAAATTTATTTATATGACAACCTTGTTTGAGTCTTCCTCGCAATCTTCGTGGTCGTAACTGACCCGGATTTTGCGAACATTATTTGGCAGCCCACGTCAGAACCCCGGCACGGACGTAAAGTAAAATGACGTATTGTGTGCGGCCATCGGTTTGGGACCGTGATCTTGCTCGACTTAAAAACTCCAGGTGTACATACCTAAAGCTGACTCCTGTGTTAATATGCATGTGCACATACAAATTGAAATCATTTTGCTTGTATTATACACATGTTTTTTAAATCGAAATTAGTAAATTAGCAAATACTAAAGATACAGGATGAATTTTAATACTAATGACACCGAATCGACGTTTATTTTTACTGTTCAGAAATCCATTCAAAGGAAAAATCTTCAACCATCCAAACGGTTCTGACGTGTATGCCGGTGTACCAAAAGACTACACACGAGAAGTAAGCATCTAGCCGTATCTCATTCAATATATTTTTGACTCAATATAGTTTTTACGCTTTCGGTATGATAGTGTATTATGGAGTTCAGTTGGTTATCTTTGTAATTTTGTTAAGATTTCAGCTGGTTTTAGTATAATTATAAAAATTTAAATTTATATATAAGCATGATTAAAACTAAAATTTAAACTCAGTGTATTTAGAACATTCAGGTGCATATCTTGAACATACAAATGTATATATTTCGGGCGATTTCAAACAGTGCCTTATTCGATGCACAATAAGTCTAATAATTCTGAGAAATACAATGTTTTCAAGTCTTGAGCTTTAATAATTTAAATAAATATATATGTTTATGTATATAATATTTGTTCAGTTGCTAAGCAAATTATATATTTTATCAAATTTTACGCTCGGAACAGGAAGCTGAGCGCTGAAACATGCAGTTCAAAGTATGATAATGGAAAAACTTTTCATAGTTGTTATTTGTTGCTAATTTAGTGTTACCACAAACGCAAAAAGTGTGAAAAACATGAAATTCGCAGCCGAAAAATTGGTGCCTAAGCCTAAGCAAGATTTTCTTTTTGAAACAAATAGATTAGTTTATTATATTATTATTTTAGGAAGTTACCCCTGAAAACTTCTTAAAAGTCCTTTTGGGCGAAAGGCCAGCCCGCGGTAGTGGAAAACAACTGAAAAGGTAAGTATAGTTGCGAAGATGTTGATAAGAATTATTTTGTGCATTGTCTTTGTGGGCTTGTTCTACTATACAGTGTCAACTTACGTTTTGTTCACTGCACACGTGGCGAAACTGGTGGTGCAGCTGGATTTGGCGGTGTAGTTACTTAAAGTCAAAATCCGCCAAAAAGAAATTTTGGCTAAATATACGCACCATTTGTTATTGGATGCAAGGGCACAAATGCTAAACAGGGCTAGGATGGCGGAGCGGAGTATGAAACTCGAACCGCTGTATGTACAGGTATTCAAGTTTCCAACTACCGCAGGTAGTAAAGGCTTATATGATTTTATAGAATTAAGACCATAAAGGTAGTGTAAATAATTCACGGTGGAAATTTTGATCGTCATAATTAGCAACGGATGGTCGGATCGGTTGCATCGATGGCTCGAAATGCTTCTCTTGACGTGTTCTTGCAATCTCGGTGTATATACGGATTTACAAATCTATAACCGCAAGAGTATGTGTGGAACGACTACTGAAGTTATTTTTAGTACATAGCTACTTAGGTTTTGCGTGTATATACCTGATCATATATTTGACTGCACGAGCTTCAGTTCGTGAACGAGAACTGTTGAATCATACTTAAAAATTTGAATATGTTGACAGTTCGATTGAAGATTTACGGTATCACTTGTACGTAATTGCAGCTAAGGTGAAATCTCTAATTTGGGATATCATAAGATACCTGAGCAGTTAACCTAGTGTCATTTTATTTTTGCATTGGACCCGGTATTACAGTTTTGTGGCAAATTTAGTTCAAACTTCAGCGATATCACACGTATCGTACACCCTAGAGCGAGCTGATATTAAATTTATGTTCATGCCACTTTAAAGTTATCTGATATTTCTAGTGGTTTTCACTAAAGTCCAACAATAATTTAATATACATCGGTAAAACCATGCCCTCAAAACTGTAATAATTGGGCTGCAAAACATTGCTAAACACGAAAGTTCGAACTTTAGTCAGATTCCAGAAATAAGCCTTTTTAATATTTTTGGCACATTGAAGCTGTCTTAAAGTCGCGAATAAAAGCCGATATTGTATCGAGCACTGAGCTGTCATTTGTTATTCCTTAAGGAAAATCGGTAGTAACAGTAAGTTCACCCCAGCAATTAAGATTATATTTTCATCAATTATTCCTGCTGTAAATTACGTATAATTAAAACAAAGTAATTAAAGGGCTGAAAGGTATTTAGTGCTAATTTTTTCGAGCCAATGACTGACAACAACCGTATAATTTTGAAATTATTGTGATCTGATCCTGTATGTCACCCAATCGTTCAATGGTACGTTGAGAATGTTGTGTGCTATCAACAAGTATTGAAATAGTTATTACGGAAAAAACCTTGGTAACTGCTGAAAATAACCATTGATCAAAAAGTAACCACAATGCAAATGGCCATAGTGCTCCAAGTCTCGCAAGAATACTGTTTCTAAGCATTTTTGAAAATATATACTTAAACAGACTCTATTATATAGAATCCTTAAAACCAAGAACATTAGCTTACCCGGTTATATTTATGGGATTACCGTGCATTCGGTGGTGCCAGCCTTATAATTTCGTGGTGAATTACGCATTGTGCGGTTTGTTTTACTTTTGCTACGGTAGTTGGGATTCCGTCAGTCGCTAACGCTTAGTATACAGCTTACCATGGTATTGTATTGTATCGAGCACTGAGCTGTCATTTGTTATTCCTTAAGGAAAATCGGTAGTAACAGTAAGTTCACCCCAGCAATTAAGATTATATTTTCATCAATTATTCCTGCTGTAAATTACGTATAATTAAAACAAAGTAATTAAAGGGCTGAAAGGTATTTAGTGCTAATTTTTTCGAGCCAATGACTGACAACAACCGTATAATTTTGAAATTATTGTGATCTGATCCTGTATGTCACCCAATCGTTCAATGGTACGTTGAGAATGTTGTGTGCTATCAACAAGTATTGAAATAGTTATTACGGAAAAAACCTTGGTAACTGCTGAAAATAACCATTGATCAAAAAGTAACCACAATGCAAATGGCCATAGTGCTCCAAGTCTCGCAAGAATACTGTTTCTAAGCATTTTTGAAAATATATACTTAAACAGACTCTATTATATAGAATCCTTAAAACCAAGAACATTAGCTTACCCGGTTATATTTATGGGATTACCGTGCATTCGGTGGTGCCAGCCTTATAATTTCGTGGTGAATTACGCATTGTGCGGTTTGTTTTACTTTTGCTACGGTAGTTGGGATTCCGTCAGTCGCTAACGCTTAGTATACAGCTTACCATGGTTTATGTGCACATACAGGATACATCCTCAAGTTCGAATTGCCAGGGTAATAGAGGATGCTCCAAGCATAGCGGCCCAGTCGTGGAGGCGGAGCACATGCACACAAGGAACAATAAAAGATTTTATACGCAACCAGCACTAAAATATTTAGTATTTTGCATCAGAGAAAAACTTTGGAGCCTTTAATTTAATTTAAAACGGCTAGAGTTACTATTTGGCCTTGGTCAAAATATTACGTATCTAGGATGATGCCGAATACTAATTGTATACGATTTGTGTTGAAGCTGCGGACTTATGTTTCACAGCACAGTGGAAAAATCAGCAGGAGGTCAGGCTCCACTTTTTAGTTTCGATCAACAAACTTTTTCAAAGAAAACTGTATGAAAAATAGATTTCGAAAAGCAAACAAATACGTGACGCTAAAATCGGAAGACCATACCTAATTTATGACGTATGATTAAAAAATAAAGCCCACAGTAATAATAACACGTATAAATGTACGAGAATTTACGGAAAGAACAATGTTAAATATGAGAATGTATTTCATTAATGGTATGCAGTAAAAATTTATTTTAAACTGTCGTGTCTATGGACCATCATCTATTATGAAATATTTTGCGGATACACATATAATTTTGGAAATACCAAAGCAGTACGTTGATGTAGCTGTTTTTTGTTGTTGCGTATTCATAGTGGACCAAAAGATCATGTATTTGTCAATTTCGTCGACCACGGTGCTCCTGGAATCCTAGGATTTCCTGGCGGTGAGCTAACAGCGAAGGATTTATTGCGAACACTGAAGCAGATGCACGAACGAAAGAAATATGCTCAGGTTAGTATGATATAGTATGTTTGTAATAAATCATTTTCTGGTGAAATCTATCAGTTTTCATATAAACAAATTAATTTTGTATACAGAAAATTATTATAAGATGCAATGACAAATTCTTTGCTTCAATAATTGCTATTTAACGGTAACAAGGAATGTGCCTAGTTTCTGTCTAACTTTTGTTTTGAAACAGTAAAAATCGGTGAACAAATACCTCGGCTCTCTTCTATTTGGGCAAAACATTCAGGCTAGCAACTCACCAATTTTTCAGCTATGCCCCGTAGTTGCTGGATACACAGTCATAACCCGAAGACCTATTTAAGCGTCGGCAGCTCGAAGAGAACTGCATATTCAATATTTTTAAATTGGTATAAGGCTTTTAAACGTACAACGATTTCAACTACCTCTGATGTTATGAAAGGATTGTTGCAATATTAAATTGTTGCTCATATATTGATCACCTTGTTAAGGTAGATACCAACTGTCATCATTAACGCTAAAACAAAATGTTTAATTCGTTATTTCACGGCTAAAAGCGAACTGCGTATGTAAGTTTCAAACAAGAGTCATCCTACGCGATATACAGGGGTCTGTTGAGGTTAAAAAGGCGCAAAAGCCACAGCCCAATCGGACACTGCTTGATATTACGCAACATTTCATGCTTACAAATAAGATCGATTTAGGTTTTCAGCTGGCAGGATAGGCTATGTTGAGCTTTAGAACGTCGTAAATGAACATTATAAGATAACCTTATAAGATTTTTACGCGTTGAATAGCTGTCGGCATATTTGAAAACAGTTAGATTTCCATCTGTTATAAGTGTGTATTTTTAGCTTTATTTCTTGGAATTTTGTCATATTTAAAGTTATACACATATATCATAAATTTAAATTGTTTCAGATGGTACTTTACGTTGAAGCTTGCGAGTCTGGTTCTATGTTCCATAAGAAGTTACCAAACAATACGCGAAGTAAGCAATCTCAATCAAAATCTAGTCCATGTTTTTAACAAATCAACTGTATTGCCGAATTTCAGCAAACCTGTGTATGATTTTTGCGCAGTGAAATTCCGAACAGCTTATGTACTTGCACGTCTAGGGATGTAGCCACACAGTGCGGACGTTTAACAACATTCATGAAAAAATTCTGGGAAAACATAAATTTTTGTGCTCTAACGAAACAATCAAAACCACGTAATCCGACCAAGGACATGCGGAAGGACATGCAATCTGCATAAGGACATGCGGAATTTAGTCTATTTGTTTTTCAGCGCGTTAATTAACATCAGCTAATATTTTTTCGAGTTCAGCATTGGCTAAAAAATTTACTGCAAAACAGCCACAACATAATTCAGTAGACTATTTTACTAAGAATAGCGGGTTTTATACACGCCGCAATGTATAGGCTCCAACGCACGAAGAAGCTAACCACGAAATACGCGTCGACACTAAAAAATATACCAGCTAGGTTGTAAAGGAAAAAAAAATTTTAGAATAATAAACTCGTCTATCATCGGCACCAATGATGCACCATAATCCTGTCATCAGCATTTACCTTGTCATGATTGCGTTCTAACTTTATTCATAAATCTTTAATCTATTGTTTAATGGCATAAATATTCCGTAGCGGGGTAACGAATTATACCGCTGAGGGTCGGACCCTTCTAAGCCACATTTGCACCACCTGCAGAAATTTTTAGCAATTAGGAGGAAATTATTATGCGGGTTAAAGCAAATTTTATGCTTTTACAAAATGGTGAGCCATTGGGATATTGTCGAAAATTTACTTTGTCTACCACATCATCACCAAAAATGTCGTCGAAACCATCTAGTCTCTATAATTCGACGGACCTTGGGCACTTATGATTAATAAGTTTTTTTGTAATTTTTCTGGTGCTATTATAGGTAAAAGCATTGTAACGTTGGTCAATTAACGTACTAAGTTAATGCCCCGAAATGTTTGAACAGTGACCGTAATGAAAAGCTCACGTAAAAACAGAAATGTATGCTGTAAAAAATTTAATAAGAATACGGTCAGGCTAGTAAATAAGGACTAAGGGATATGCTATCTCCTGGGTAGGTTTCTAAGATTGTTGACATATGAGCCGTTTAGTTGTTGCTACTTCTGATAAATATCTAACCTCGTATAGACAAACGTAACATGTAATATCAACATATAACTGTCTTTGTGAATGTTTGTACTAGGAAGTACTCTAATAGTTTTGGCATATTGTCCGTATCACATTAATATATTACTTGTAACTAAACTTCATGGCAATTTATTGCAAACCTAAGTTCAGGATTGACACTTTACTACATTGCGTAGCTATTTCTTGTTGCTATTTTGAAAAATTTAAAGTTGTTTTTATTTCTGTTGCGGGGTACCAAGAGTTGTACGGGGGTTAAGTATCCCCGGGCAAGGCAGGGTATGAGCATAAATTTTATGCCCGCGGGTAGCGGGCACCCCCGGACAGTGGGTACCCGTAGGCATAACACTGCAACTACAGCAGTCAGCGGTACTGATGAAATGACTAAGTGGTTCCTCTTTGGTTAGCGACGTCAAGATACGGTGGTCCCGAAGTTCCGGTCCAGTAAGCAAGTCCTGAAAACTTAGTGGATCCATTTAACTACCGTTGCGTAAAATCATATGATAGATGATTTTGTTTATCTGTTGCTTTGTGATTCTTTTTGTTTGGCAGTGGCGGCTACCGTCAAAAATAAATTACACCCGTTTCTGAGTAGTGTTCGAAAGGTTGAGTGGTTTGCTTGTTTCACCAGCAAGTCATAATTTTAATGATAAATATAGATAATAACATTTCAAAGACAAAAAAGTGTGGTTTGGTGAAGCCGGCACATTTAGGCTTTCACTATATCTAACAGTACCTACTCTTCACCATTTATTTCTTCATGATTAGCTCTAATTTCAGTTTACGCGACTGCTGCTGCCAATCCACACGAAAGCTCATATGCGTGTTACTTTAGGCTTACACTATCTTATAACAGTACCTACTCTTCACCATTTTTTACTTCATGATTAGCTCTAATTTCAGTTTACGCGACTACTGCTGCCAATCCACACGAAAGCTCATATGCGCGTAAATTTAGGCTTTCACTGTCTTATAACAGTACCTACTCTTCACCATTTTTTACTTCATGATTAGCTCCAATTTCAGTTTACGCGACTACTGCTGCCAATCCACACGAAAGCTCATATGCGCGTTACTTTAGGCTTTCACTATCTTATAACAGTACCTACTCTTCACCATTTATTTCTTCATGATTAGCTCTAATTTCAGTTTACACGACTGCTGCTGCAATCCACACGAAAGCTCATATGCGTGTTACTTTAGGCTTACACTATCTTATAACAGTACCTACTCTTCACCATTTTTTACTTCATGATTAGCTCTAATTTCAGTTTACGCGACTACTGCTGCCAATCCACACGAAAGCTCATATGCGCGTAAATTTAGGCTTTCACTATCTTATAACAGTACCTACTCTTCACCATTTTTTACTTCATGATTAGCTCCAATTTCAGTTTACGCGACTACTGCTGCCAATCCACACGAAAGCTCATATGCGCGTTACTTTAGGCTTTCACTATCTTATAACAGTACCTACTCTTCACCATTTTTTACTTCACGATTAGCTCTAATTTCAGTTTACGCGACTACTGCTGCCAATCCACACGAAAGCTCATATGCGTGTTACTTTAGGCTTTCATTGTCTTATAACAGTACCTACTCTTCACCATTTTTTACTTCATGATTAGCTCTAATTTCAGTTTACGCGACTACTGCTGCCAATCCACACGAAAGCTCATATGCGTGTTACTTTAGGCTTTCATTGTCTTATAACAGTACCTACTATTCACCATTTTTACTTCATGATTAGCTCTAATTTCAGTTTACGCGACTACTGCTGCCAATCCACACGAAAGCTCATATGCGTGTTACTTTAGGCTTTCATTGTCTTATAACAGTACCTACTCTTCACCATTTTTTACTTCATGATTAGCTCTAATTTCAGTTTACGCGACTACTGCTGCCAATCCACACGAAAACTCATATGCGTGTTACTTTATGCTTTCACTACCTTATAACAGTACCTACTCTTCACCATTTTTTACTTCATGATTAGCTCTAATTTCAGTTTACGCGACTACTGCTGCCAATCCACACGAAAACTCATATGCGTGTTATTTTATGCTTTCACTATCTTATAACAGTACCTACTCTTCACCATTTTTTACTTCATGATTAGCTCTAATTTCAGTTTACGCGACTACTGCTGCCAATCCACACGAAAACTCATATGCGTGTTATTTTATGCTTTCACTATCTTAAAACAGTACCTACTCTTCTCCATTTTTTACTTCATGATTAGCTCTAATTTCAGTTTACGCCACTACTGCTGCCAATCCACACGAAAGCTCATATGCGCGTAAATTTAGGCTTTCACTGTCTTATAACAGTACCTACTCTTCACCATTTTTTACTTCATGATTAGCTCCAATTTCAGTTTACGCGACTACTGCTGCCAATCCACACGAAAGCTCATATGCGCGTTACTTTAGGCTTTCACTATCTTATAACAGTACCTACTCTTCACCATTTATTTCTTCATGATTAGCTCTAATTTCAGTTTACACGACTGCTGCTGCCAATCCACACGAAAGCTCATATGCGTGTTACTTTAGGCTTACACTATCTTATAACAGTACCTACTCTTCACCATTTTTTACTTCATGATTAGCTCTAATTTCAGTTTACGCGACTACTGCTGCCAATCCACACGAAAGCTCATATGCGCGTAAATTTAGGCTTTCACTATCTTATAACAGTACCTACTCTTCACCATTTTTTACTTCATGATTAGCTCCAATTTCAGTTTACGCGACTACTGCTGCCAATCCACACGAAAGCTCATATGCGCGTTACTTTAGGCTTTCACTATCTTATAACAGTACCTACTCTTCACCATTTTTTACTTCACGATTAGCTCTAATTTCAGTTTACGCGACTACTGCTGCCAATCCACACGAAACCTCATATGCGTGTTACTTTAGGCTTTCATTGTCTTATAACAGTACCTACTCTTCACCATTTTTTACTTCATGATTAGCTGTAATTTCAGTTTACGCGACTACTGCTGCCAATCCACACGAAAGCTCATATGCGTGTTACTTTAGGCTTTCATTGTCTTATAACAGTACCTACTATTCACCATTTTTACTTCATGATTAGCTCTAATTTCAGTTTACGCGACTACTGCTGCCAATCCACACGAAAGCTCATATGCGTGTTACTTTAGGCTTTCATTGTCTTATAACAGTACCTACTCTTCACCATTTTTTACTTCATGATTAGCTCTAATTTCAGTTTACGCGACTACTGCTGCCAATCCACACGAAAACTCATATGCGTGTTACTTTATGCTTTCACTACCTTATAACAGTACCTACTCTTCACCATTTTTTACTTCATGATTAGCTCTAATTTCAGTTTACGCGACTACTGCTGCCAATCCACACGAAAACTCATATGCGTGTTATTTTATGCTTTCACTATCTTATAACAGTACCTACTCTTCACCATTTTTTACTTCATGATTAGCTCTAATTTCAGTTTACGCGACTACTGCTGCCAATCCACACGAAAACTCATATGCGTGTTATTTTATGCTTTCACTATCTTAAAACAGTACCTACTCTTCTCCATTTTTTACTTCATGATTAGCTCTAATTTCAGTTTACGCCACTACTGCTGCCAATCCACACGAAAGCTCATATGCGTGTTACTTTAGGCTTACACTATCTTATAACAGTACCTACTCTTCACCATTTTTTACTTCATGATTAGCTCTAATTTCAGTTTACGCGACTACTGCTGCCAATCCACACGAAAGCTCATATGCGCGTAAATTTAGGCTTTCACTATCTTATAACAGTACCTACTCTTCACCATTTTTTACTTCATGATTAGCTCCAATTTCAGTTTACGCGACTACTGCTGCCAATCCACACGAAAGCTCATATGCGCGTTACTTTAGGCTTTCACTATCTTATAACAGTACCTACTCTTCACCATTTTTTACTTCACGATTAGCTCTAATTTCAGTTTACGCGACTACTGCTGCCAATCCACACGAAAGCTCATATGCGTGTTACTTTAGGCTTTCATTGTCTTATAACAGTACCTACTCTTCACCATTTTTTACTTCATGATTAGCTGTAATTTCAGTTTACGCGACTACTGCTGCCAATCCACACGAAAGCTCATATGCGTGTTACTTTAGGCTTTCATTGTCTTATAACAGTACCTACTATTCACCATTTTTACTTCATGATTAGCTCTAATTTCAGTTTACGCGACTACTGCTGCCAATCCACACGAAAGCTCATATGCGTGTTACTTTAGGCTTTCATTGTCTTATAACAGTACCTACTCTTCACCATTTTTTACTTCATGATTAGCTCTAATTTCAGTTTACGCGACTACTGCTGCCAATCCACACGAAAACTCATATGCGTGTTACTTTATGCTTTCACTACCTTATAACAGTACCTACTCTTCACCATTTTTTACTTCATGATTAGCTCTAATTTCAGTTTACGCGACTACTGCTGCCAATCCACACGAAAACTCATATGCGTGTTATTTTATGCTTTCACTATCTTATAACAGTACCTACTCTTCACCATTTTTTACTTCATGATTAGCTCTAATTTCAGTTTACGCGACTACTGCTGCCAATCCACACGAAAACTCATATGCGTGTTATTTTATGCTTTCACTATCTTAAAACAGTACCTACTCTTCTCCATTTTTTACTTCATGATTAGCTCTAATTTCAGTTTACGCCACTACTGCTGCCAATCCACACGAAAGCTCATATGCGTGTTATTTTGACAACAAGATTGGAACTTACCTCGGTGATGTTTATTCGGTTAAGTGGATGGAGGATTCCGACAAGGTAATATATATCGGTCCAATAGCAGTTTCAAAATTTAAATAAGCCTAAACATTAAAGTACTGCCGACACATATTTCATATACTGCAATTTAGTAAAATTTGGGATACGCATACGTTCTTGAAAGTGAATTTAATTTCAACATAATATACTTGCTTTCGCAGTGATATGGCGACAGTGGTTCCGTTTTTTACTTGCCGCATTCAGTTTATATATATAACGCTACGTTCCTTTATATGGGGTAGCGATCTTATTCGAGTCTGTACAAGTTCGATCTAGGGTGTCGGCTATTCCAAAAGAAAGTAGCATACGGTTAACTGTCTCGGATATCTTCCACAATACTAACCGTGAAGCGTTACACTGTCAACATATTCTTTGCCGTTAAAAAGGAAATGATCATATTTTCGGTGCTCAACAGTACGAATACGTCGATTATAAAATGAGTACATTAACCAATGGCTTAACCACTTGACTGTTAGACTAACGATCAGTCTTCATGTCGGTTGTTTTTAAACCGATGCTTAATTGGACTTAACTGATTAACATTAAGAGCCGAGCGCGGCTAGATGGGTATTCAAATTAGTCTAATCGACCACCTCAATTTTTTCAAAATTTTGCCATTTTGTCAATGATTTCATTGTTTCTTTTTTAATTTGGGCTAATAGCTGCGAAGTTTTTCCGCACTCCTTAGATAATGCAACCAAATATTACCTAAAAAGAGTGTCCTACCCTATCCTCTATGGACACATATGATGTAATTGTAATAACCGGTGACGCAGCTGCATGGCGCAACTTCCTAACACCATGCCCATACGACCCCGGCTATCGTAACCTCAAGGGTGGACCGTGAATACTAAATTTTCGGATATATTCCTGGTCAGACCCAAGAAGCTACGCAGCTTAGCAGGCCGCAGGCGCGCTTCACGGGGTGTGTTCGGACCCCGCCCGAAGGGTTGCGCACGTGTCTAGTATCGGGTATGATTTCTGAGGTCCCCCAGAGAGGCTAGCACCGACACCTGCTCGCAGGTCATGGAGCTTAGCCGCTATTCCCTATCTTAAACTCATCGGAAGTTGTTTTATTCTATTTTAGAGTCATAAGTTTGGAAATAAAACGTGAAAGCGTCCCTAGAAATTTGAAGCGCAGAATGAGTTACCTGATTTGAAAATCGCGGTATGCTCCGTGTTAGAGCATTGACCTATGTGGCCCCCACAGGGTTCCGACGAGCCCTGAGTGTTTAATGTCGGATTATCAATGGCGTGGCCTGCGTTTTTCAATGTATTCTATTTCGATGAAATTAGTCAGAATCCTGATTGAACTTTTCATGTTATTGTCAGGAACGAGTTAACCTTTTCAACGTTATTTTTCAGATTTTGCTCATTGATTCCAGAGAAATACAAAATAGATTTGATAGAAGGCCATGCTCGTCAGGGCTTGCGACATTCTCGCACACAAGCCATGGCGAACAGGGTCTGCTCGTCCGAGCGGACAAACCATGTAGCAGAGTAGAAAATTCCTAGCGTCTCGGATTGAGCTAAGTCTGAACACAGAGTTTAGAATACAAAGTTTATTTTAATAATCAAGTCTTATCAGGGGACGAGTGTCTTCTGAACGTGTTGGGGAAACCTGAACAACAGCTCAAGGGAGTCGCTTCAGTCCGGTACATTATGGGGCGTAAGACATCAAAACGGGCAAAAGGGACGGAGCATGCAGCTCCACGCGCGAGCGTGGGACTGCGGCTGTTATCCCTGCTTCACTCAATGTTAGCGATCTTAATCAGCTATGCAGTGCACTAAGCAGGGGCCCTAGGGTGCTTCAGAAAACGCTCCTAAATGCAGATAGCTCTGGGCGACGAATGCTTGAGCGGGGCGGGCGGGAAACGACATTCGGGGCTGACTACGCGAGCTCTACAGCATGATCGGAACACTGCCTCTAAACAATATTGCCTACGACATTTGACGAAGGGCGTCTGATCGTCTTCCCTCAAGGTACGTTTGCACTAGCGATTTTCATATGCTTTCATCCTATTGTATTTGACGACCCTACCTACCTATCAGTACGACTACCTGAACGACGAGGACTGGGGGGGCAAAAGAAACGGAAAAATGGAACAGTTTCCTTAACTTCAAGCCGACGGGACACGGTCAGGGTTACAACGTGGCGTGACGCGTCCTTTTAGACAACTCGGGGAATATTCATCCAGCCAGTCGATTTTCCTTTGACATTAATATCCGGGTGATTTACTTGCGAATTTTATGTCGGGTTCTAGGCGAGGCGACGAGTTCAGTTATGACTGGCCACACCTATCCAGAGGCTAAATTAGCCTCGTTTCCTACCTAACGGGGTCGTTTTGGATTGTCGGGACCGGGGCGACCAGCACCGGACGCCTTTGCGTCTTTTGGTTTGTCTCTTTGCCGTTTGTCCTTTGACTCTCCCTAACGCCTATCTTTTCCTAGTTTACTGCGTCTACTTGCAGTGCTAAAGTGCATTGTAATGCAGTTGAGTTTATGACCGACGTAATGTTAAAAGTCGGTGTACTCCTCCTATGGCTGAATGGTTAAGACAAATAAAACTGCAGCGGACTTGAATTCTCCGTGCAGGTTCAACTCACTGACTGGGGAAACAAGCACTGGCTGATGTTGAGGCTTTATAAAAAGTAGAACTAGGGCATACATAGTACATAGCCTAACGGGCACTCATGATAAATAGTGAAACCTGGTTAAACTCAGCGATCAACTCGCTCCAAAAGAAAAAAGGGGTTTTGCACTCGCCCAGTTTGGGGCCGAAATGGCCCCGGGCGAGGAGGTAAGTTTTCTTCATTTTAGAAAGTCCAAAAACTTTACTTGAGGGCGGGGACACACTGTGTTTCTCCCGCAATGGCGGTTTCCGGTAAAGGTTCAGGGGCAGAGTCTTAATTTTGTTTCTTTTAGACGATGGTCTCTAGAGAAGACCATTGCGTAGTACAATGGTGAACACTGGTAAATCTCGTCGTTTTTGCCATATAGTTATTTGAAATAAAAGTTGGTGCATCACCACAAAACGATGCACTATTGTCACAGATCGAAGTCTGCGGATTTTTCTCTGCTGGGGGCGTGATCCTCCAGCTCATTTTGGTTACGCGGGGCAATGGGATACCTGCAGATGCTCCGGTCAGTCGTCCTAGATGCGGTGTGTGTACTAACGAGTTGCCTCCCGAAGAGGTGACCTACGTGCTCTAAAATTAAAATTCCAACTACTGAACAAAGATGATTC
>JASANE010002726.1:0-30625 GCA_030248225.1 Trileptium ribeirensis
CCGTAAGACCAATAAAGGTGCCCTCTTTGTAGCCTCGACTTCAACTCGCACCAACTACGTACCACTTTTTTTACCGCCCCGGTGGATCACCTCGTTCAAATCGTCGTTGGACGCTGAGTCCAACGGGATCGGAGGCGTCGCTGCGCCCATCCGTTAACGCAGGAGAGCCCACTACAATGCCATACTGAATACACATCCGAACCCACAAAGTGGGTTCCAACCTGTGAACAACACGAATGATGAGTACACGGCTAAGTATCGCGAGAGAGCGGGTTGGAACCCACTTGTGGGTTCGGATGTGTATTAGTATGGTGGCGTTTAGCGGGCTCTCCTGCGTTAACGGATGGGCGCAGCGACGCCCGCCGGGTATCGTTGGACTCAGCGTCCAACGACGATTTGAACGAGGGGTGATACCGCCACCGGGGCGGTAGAAATAAAAGTGGTACTAAAATTGGTGCGATTAGAGAGAGTCGAGGCTACGATGGGGGGCACCTTTATTGGTCTTACGGGTTAACAGGGCGGCGGAGCGAGACCCGCCGGGTATTTTTGGAGATGTCTCATCGAGACAAATCTAACGAGGGGCAATTCGCCCATTTTAGAGTAGAGTGAAAAATCTCGAATTGTCGGCGCCCATCAGCAGTTGACGACTGCTCTCTAGGTACTTCATGTGGCTGTCGCGGGCCAGCGGGGATTCGGGCGGAGGTGCAAAGCACATGGCTGGATTCAACTGGTCGCGGTGAACCAAACGAGGGGTCCTATGAGCCGGTTCTGACGCGGGGTGCGGCGACTGGAATATCGAAAGAGAAAGGGGTTTTCATATTAATCGCGCACGGCAATAGGCTAAATAGACTAAACGGTTTTATCTAAGAAGTTGTCGACGGGGCACGCATATAAATGGGTACATACATACATACATACGTTATATGTGATATGTCCTAACTACCTGGGAAGTGATAACCTGGTTCCATGGTGACAACCCTACCTAGCGTAAGTAGCGATTGTCTCTACGTGTTTCAAGCGAAGTTGCGACGTCGTCCGGAGGACCTTTGGATGTCTATTTGCAATTCCCAAAGCGTTTCACCAGCCTATTCTGGTTATTCTCCGTACCATGATATCGCAGACGGTGACGGGCCTTTGAATGACCCCGGCATCCGTCGTCCCTTACAGTTACCAGTGCGACCAAAACGTGATCTCTGCTTACTCAAATTTGTCGTTCTCTATAACTATTACCTAACATGTTACTAAAACCGAGTAAATTTGATATTTGTGGTTTCAGTCTTAACAAACGTGTTTTCCTGAACGTGCAGCCAGGGGCCTCCTATTCCCGGACGGTCGTAACCGTCAACCCTATAACACGAATGCCTACCGGTTGAGTCGTCGACTGCCTTCCAACTGTCGTCGGCGTAGTACCCTACTTTCGGTCCTACAGGTCGGTTGGGGCTCATTTCCTCGCAAATTGGGGGCCAATTGGAACACTCGTCCCTAGCGGGTTACAATGATACAAAATGGTCCATTGGACCAAACGACACAGTTATACAAAATGTTAAGCTTCGCATTTTTATGCAAAATATTAAACTGCACATTTTATACAAAATATTAAACCTCACGATTTTATACAAAATATTAAACTGCACATTTTTATGCAAAATATTAAACTGCACATTTTTATACAACATATTAAACTGCACATTTTTACACAAAATATTAAACTGCACATTTTTATGCAAAATATTAAACTGCACATTTTTATACAACATATTAAACTGCACATTTTTACACAAAATATTAAACTGCACATTTTTATGCAAAATATTAAACTGCACATTTTTATACAACATATTAAACTGCACATTTTTACACAAAATATTAAACTGCACATTTTTATACAAAATATTAAACTGCACATTTTTATACAAAATATTAAACTGCACATTTTTATACAAAACATTAAACTGCACATTTTCATACAAAATATTAAGCTGCACATTTTCATACAAAATATTAAACGTAATAATATTTTCATACAGAATGTCTGCTGACGCGAAGCGACCCTGGTACGTGACCAGCTCTATCCAACACATCCCAGTCCAATTTTGGGTGTAATCGTCCTAAAATATCCGTGACAGGGTCGGAGCGACCCTGTTACATTAGTAGCTATCTGTGTGTTTTTTAGATTTGTAAAGCGGTTGGAAGTTTTGCACCTTTGACAGCTAGTATTGACGGTAATTTTCTGATATAACAACATCCTAATATGTTACGAATACGAGCAATGCTGTATCGATAGCTATATGTGTGTTTTTGCGTTTGTTGCAATCCAAAAGCGATTGCAACTTTTGCATCTTCGACGGCTAGTATTGGTGATAATTTTCCGATGTAACAACGTCTTAATATGTTTCCAATGCGGCCAATGCTGTATCGATAGCTATATGTGTATTTTTTTAGATTTGTTACAATCCAAAAAGCGATTGCAACTTTTGCTTCTTTGACAGCTAGTATTGACGGTAATTTTCTGATATAACAACATCCTAATATGTTACCAATACGAGCAATGCTGTATCGATAGCTATATGTGTGTTTTTGCGTTTGTTGCAATCCAAAAGCGATTGCAACTTTTGCATCTTCGACGGCTAGTATTGGTGATAATTTTCCGATGTAACAACGTCTTAATATGTTTCCAATGCGGCCAATGCTGTATCGATAGCTATATGTGTATTTTTTTAGATTTGTTACAATCCAAAAAGCGATTGCAACTTTTGCTTCTTTGACAGCTAGTATTGACGGTAATTTTCTGATATAACAACATCCTAATATGTTACCAATACGAGCAATGCTGTATCGATAGCTATATGTGTATTTTTACGTTTGTTACAATCCAAAAGCGATTGCAACTTTTGCATGTTCGACGGCTAGTATTGATGATAATTTTCCGATGTAACAACATCTTAATATGTTTCCAATGAGGGCAATGCTGTATTGGTAACTATATGTGTGTTTTTTTAGATTTGTTACAATCCAAAAAGCGATTGGAACTTTTGCACCTTTGACGGCTAGTATTGACGATATTTTTCCGATATAACAACATCCTAATATGTTACCAATACGGGCAATGCTGTATTAGTAGCTATATGTGTGTTTCTTAGATTTGCTACAATTGAAAAAGCGATTGCAACTTTTGCACCTTTGACGGCTAGTATTGATGATAATTTTCCGATGTAACAACATCTCAATATGTTTCCAATGCGGGAAATGCTGTATTAGTAGCTATATGTGTCTTTTTTAGATTTGTTACAATCCAAAAAGCGATTGCAACTTTTGCACCTTTGACGGCTAGGATTGATGATAATTTTCCCATGTAACAACATCTTAATATAATTCTAATGTGGGAAATGCTGTATTGGTAGCTATATGTGTGTTTTTTAGATTTGTAAAGCGGTTGGAAGTTTTGCACCTTTGACAGCTAGTATTGACGGTGATTTTCTGATATAACAACATCCTAATATGTTACCAATACGAGCAATGCTGTATCGATAGCTATATGTGTGTTTTTAGATTTGTTACAATCCAAAAAGCGATTGCAACTGTTGCTTCTTTGACAGCTAGTATTGATGATAATTTTCCGATGTAACAACATCTTAATATGTTTCCAATGCGGGCAATGCTGTATTAGTAGCTATATGTGTGTTTTTTAGATTTGTAAAGCGGTTGGAAGTTTTGCACCTTTGACAGCTAGTATTGACGGTAATTTTCTGATATAACAACATCCTAATATGTTACCAATACGAGCAATGCTGTAACGATAGCTATATGTGTGTTTTTGCGTTTGTTGCAATCCAAAAGCGATTGCAACTTTTGCATCTTCGACGGCTAGTATTGGTGATAATTTTCCGATGTAACAACGTCTTAATATGTTTCCAATGCGGCCAATGCTGTATCGATAGCTATATGTGTATTTTTTTAGATTTGTTACAATCCAAACAGCGATTGCAACTTTTGCTTCTTTGACAGCTAGTATTGACGGTAATTTTCTGATATAACAACATCCTAATATGTTACCAATACGAGCAATGCTGTATCGATAGCTATATGTGTATTTTTACGTTTGTTACAATCCAAAAGCGATTGCAACTTTTGCATGTTCGACGGCTAGTATTGATGATAATTTTCCGATGTAACAACATCTTAATATGTTTCCAATGCGGACAATGCTGTATTGGTAGCTATATGTGTGTTTTTTTAGATTTGTTACAATCCAAAAAGCGATTGGAACTTTTGCACCTTTGACGGCTAGTATTGACGATATTTTTCCGATATAACAACATCCTAATATGTTACCAATGCGGGCAATGCTGTATTAGTAGCTATATGTGTGTTTCTTAGATTTGCTACAATTGAAAAAGCGATTGCAACTTTTGCACCTTTGACGGCTAGTATTGATGATAATTTTCCGATGTAACAACATCTCAATATGTTTCCAATGCGGGCAATGCTGTATTAGTAGCTATATGTGTCTTTTTTAGATTTGTTACAATCCAAAAAGCGATTGCAACTTTTGCACCTTTGACGGCTAGGATTGATGATAATTTTCCCATGTAACAACATCTTAATATAATTCTAATGCGGGCAAGGTAGCTATATGTGTGTTTTTTAGATTTGTAAAGCGATTGCAACTTTTGCATCTTTGACAGCTAGTATTGATAATAATTTTCCGATGTAACAACATCTTAATATGTTAAGAATACGAGCAATTCTGTATCGATAGCTATATGTGTGTTTTTTAGATTTGTTACAATTCAAAAGCGATTGCAACTTTTGCATCTTTGGTGGCTAGTATTGATGATAATTTTCCGATGTAACAACATCTTAATATGTTTCCAATGCGGGCAATGCTGTATTAGTAGGTATTTGTGTGTTTTTTAGATTTGCTACAATTGAAAAAGCGATTGGAACTTTTGCACCTTTGACGGCTAGTATTGATGATAATTTTCCGATGTAACAACATCTTAATATGTTTCCAATGCGGGCAATGCTGTATTAGTAGCTATATGTGTGTTTTTTAGATTTGTTACAATCCAAAAAGCGATTGCAGCTTTTGCACCTTTGAGAGATAGTATTGACGATAATTTTCCGATATTACAACATCCCAATACGTTACCAATGCGGGCAATGCTGTATTAGTAGCTATTTGTGTGTTTTTAGATTTGTTACAATCCAAGAAGCGATTGCAAATTTTGCAACTTTGACGGCTAGTATTGATAATAATTTTCCGATGTAACAACATCTTAATATGTCTCCAATGCGGGCAATGCTGTATTAGTAGCTATTTGTGTGTTTTTAGATTTGTTACAATCCAAGAAGCGATTGCAGCTTTTGCACCTTTGACGGCTAGTATTGATAATAATTTTCCGATGTAACAACATCTTAATATGTTTCCAATGCGGGCAATGCTGTATTAGTAGCTATATGTGTGTTTTTTAGATTTGTTACAATCCAAAAAGCGATTGCAGCTTTTGCACCTTTGAGAGCTAGTATTGACGATAATTTTCCGATATTACAACATCCCAATACGTTACCAATGCGGGCAATGCTGTATTAGTAGCTATTTGTGTGTTTTTAGATTTGTTACAATCCAAGAAGCGATCGCAAATTTTGCAACTTTGACGGCTAGTATTGATAATAATTTTCCGATGTAACAACATCTTAATATGTCTCCAATGCGGGCAATGCTGTATTAGTAGCTATTTGTGTGTTTTTAGATTTGTTACAATCCAAGAAGCGATTGCAACTTTTGCACCTTTGACGGCTAGTATTGATAATAATTTTCCGATGTAACAACATCTTAATATGTTTCCAATGCGGGCAATGCTGTATTAGTAGCTATATGTGTGTTTTTTAGATTTGTTACAATCCAAAAAGCGATTGCAGCTTTTGCACCTTTGAGAGCTAGTATTGATGATAATTTTCCGATATTACAACATCCCAATACGTTACCAATGCGGGCAATGCTGTATTAGTAGCTATTTGTGTGTTTTTAGATTTGTTACAATCCAAGAAGCGATCGCAAATTTTGCAACTTTGACGGCTAGTATTGATAATAATTTTCCGATGTAACAACATCTTAATATGTCTCCAATGCGGGCAATGCTGTATTAGTAGCTATTTGTGTGTTTTTAGATTTGTTACAATCCAAGAAGCGATCGCAAATTTTGCAACTTTGACGGCTAGTATTGATAATAATTTTCCGATGTAACAACATCTTAATATGTCTCCAATGCGGGCAATGCTGTATTAGTAGCTATTTGTGTGTTTTTAGATTTGTTACAATCCAAGAAGCGATTGCAACTTTTGCACCTTTGACGGCTAGTATTGATAATAATTTTCCGATGTAACAACATCTTAATATGTTACCAATACGGGCAATTCTGTATTAGTAGCTATTTGTGTGTTTTTTAGATTTGTTACAATCCAAAAAGCAATTGCAGCTCCGACAACAACATCAGTCACTTTTCCGTCAACTAAAGACGAGTCTTTTCCGGATTTTACAATATGTTCGTTTCAAACGCTGTTTGTTCCGCAGATTAAACCAATATCTTTTCAAATGCTAACGGGTATTGAGAAGCAAAAGTTTGTGAATGGAACTGTCGTAATATCAAACATTTCTGACGTTAATTCGAATAATATTAAACAACTCGTATTTTTTACCCTTCAAATTGGATTGCAGTCACAGTTTAAAGATGGTCTACAGCCCGATTCGGGATATCATTTTCCGAATCCACTGAAGTTAATGAACGGTATAATTGAGAATCTAATGGTTAAATGTGAACAATTTTTTGTCAAATGCGCTTTTAAACACAAAATTAACTCGGAAGTTGAAACAGAGCAGTTTGACTGCTGCAAAATTTTTCGTCCAATAGTATCAGAATACCAAGGCTTTTGCTTTGCTACAAGACTGTCTGAATTAAAACAGAACGCTTACGAACTCGAAATACATATATCAAACGACGAAATTCATGCCCACATGAGTATGGTTTTACCAGGTATTCCTTACATTGGGGCGGTCGACATGGACAGCGTTGTTATGGCTATCGATGGCTGGATGCCTAAAGGCCAGGAGACTGAAGTTTTAGCCCATATTCAAAAGTTAAAACGGATGGAGCGTAAAAATAATCAATGTAGTATCAGTAAGACCACAGCAAATTTTCCTTTCCAAAACTACACAGCAACGCTGTGTGATCGTTACGGCAAAATGTTGTCTTATCAAAAGACGAACAATTGTACTTTACTTACTTTGAACGCAGTTTTTAATAGCTCGAACCTGCGGGACCCTTTGGAAACGCTATGTCCCTACACCAGCCGGCTTCATGAAGACATGGATACTCTCCATCAAACTCAGTTCAGTTGCTACGACCCGTGCGAAAAAGTGGATTTTCGCTTTGAACGCGGCGTACGAAAGTTTGCGAGAGCAAATACGACCACGCTATTTCTGAAGTTCGCGAGTACGGTTTACATCATGTACACTGAAACCTTTGCCCTTGAGTGGTATGACTACGTGAGTTTGATCGGGGGCAACTGGGGACTTTGGCTGGGCAGTAGCTGTATTACATTCATTCACATTGCGCTCACCACCTGCTGTCGGGCGATCAAACTACCTTGCATTCTTTGTAAGCGCGACTAAAGTTGAGTCCAGCTATACTAAGCGAAAGCGATGGTATTATAGCCTTCAACAATTATAACTAGATCTCTATTTTGATCTCCGTTTACAATTAAAAAACAGCTTGTTACAATTATTCGGTAAGAGAACAGCTTCTGATTTAGCTCGTTCGAACAAAATTCCAACACTACAATAACCCAAGTATCGAATAACGATTCCCGATTTTTGTCCAAATGAACGTAAATGAAATCCGCAAATTTACGTCGTAAATTTGTTTAAGCACCGAGCAGTACACAAGCATTGACGTTTGACATAATAACTCGTGCAGAAGACTTATTCGGCACATACCTCTATATGCCAAATAACTTTATTATACCGCAAACACATGTCACGCACCAAGCACAGTTGAACCACAGGACCATAAATTCTGTATTGGTCTACGGGTCGTACGTTGTTCTGTTGGTACTTAAAGTTTTTTTAACTTAGGATCATCAACATAATAAACGACTTATAACACATGTCACGCACCAAGCACAGTTGAACCACAGGGCCATAAATTCTGTATTGGTCTACGGGTCGTACGTTGTTCTGTTGGTACTTAAAGTTTTTTTAACTTAGGATCATCAACATAATAAACGACTTATAACACATGTCACGCACCAAGCACAGTTGAACCACAGGGCCATAAATTCTGTATTGGTCTACGGGTCGTACGTTGTTCTGTTGGTACTTAAAGTTTTTTTAACTTAGGATCATCAACATAATAAACGACTTATAACACATGTCACGCACCAAGCACAGTTGAACCACAGGGCCATAAATTCTGTATTGGTCTACGGGTCGTACGTTGTTCTGTTGGTATTTAAAGTTTTTTTAACTTAGGATCATCAACATAATAAACGACTTATCACACATGTCACGCACCAAGCACAGTTGAACCACAGGGCCATAAATTCTGTATTGGTCTACGGGTCGTACGTTGTTCTGTTGGTATTTAAAGTTTTTTAACTTAGGATCATCAACATAATAAACGACTTATAACACATGTCACGCACCAAGCACAGTTGAACCACAGGGCCATAAATTCTGTATTGGTCTACGGGTCGTACGTTGTTCTGTTGGTATTTAAAGTTTTTTTAACTTAGGATCATCAACATAATAAAAGACTTATAACACATGTCACGCACCAAGCACAGTGGAACCACAGGGCCATAAATTCTGTATTGGTCTACGGGTCGTACGTTGTTCTGTTGGTATTTAAAGTTTTTTTAACTTAGGATCATCAACATAATAAACGACTTATAACACATGTCACGCACCAAGCACAGTTGAACCACAGGGCCATAAATTCTGTATTGGTCTACGGGTCTTACGTTGTTCTGTTGGTATTTAAAGTTTTTTAACTTAGGATCATCAACATAATAAACGACTTATAACACATGTCACGCACCAAGCACAGTTGAACCACAGGGCCATAAATTCTGTATTGGTCTACGGGTCGTACGTTGTTCTGTTGGTATTTAAAGTTTTTTTAACTTAGGATCATCAACATAATAAACGACTTACAACACATGTCACGCACCAAGCACAGTTGAACCACAGGACCATAAATTCTGTATTGGTCTACGGGTCGTACGTTGTTCTGTTGGTACTTAAAGTTTTTTTAACTTAGGATCATCAACATAATAAACGACTTATAACACATGTCACGCACCAAGCACAGTTGAACCACAGGGCCATAAATTCTGTATTGGTCTACGGGTCGTACGTTGTTCTGCTGGTATTTAAAGTTTTTTTAACTTAGGATCATCAACATAATAAACGACTTATAACACATGTCACGCACCAAGCGCAGTTGAACCACAGGGCCATAAATTCTGTATTGGTCTACGGGTCGTACGTTGTTCTGTTGGTACTTAAAGTTTTTTTAACTTAGGATCATCAACATAATAAACGACTTATAACACATGTCACGCA
Source organism: Trileptium ribeirensis (assembly GCA_030248225.1). Classification (NCBI taxonomy): domain Eukaryota; kingdom Metazoa; phylum Nematoda; class Enoplea; order Enoplida; family Thoracostomopsidae; genus Trileptium; species Trileptium ribeirensis. The sequence goes on from JASANE010002726.1 coordinate 9,626, forward strand.
CCAAGCACAGTTGAACCACAGGGCCATAAATTCTGTATTGGTCTACGGGTCGTACGTTGTTCTGTTGGTATTTAAAGTTTTTTTAACTTAGGATCATCAACATAATAAACGACTTATAACACATGTCACGCACCAAGCACAGTTGAACCACAGGGCCATAAATTCTGTATTGGTCTACGGGTCGTACGTTGTTCTGTTGGTATTTAAAGTTTTTTAACTTAGGATCATCAACATAATAAACGACTTATAACACATGTCACGCACCAAGCACAGTTGAACCACAGGGCCATAAATTCTGTATTGGTCTACGGGTCGTACGTTGTTCTGTTGGTATTTAAAGTTTTTTTAACTTAGGATCATCAACATAATAAAAGACTTATAACACATGTCACGCACCAAGCACAGTGGAACCACAGGGCCATAAATTCTGTATTGGTCTACGGGTCGTACGTTGTTCTGTTGGTATTTAAAGTTTTTTTAACTTAGGATCATCAACATAATAAACGACTTATAACACATGTCACGCACCAAGCACAGTTGAACCACAGGGCCATAAATTCTGTATTGGTCTACGGGTCTTACGTTGTTCTGTTGGTATTTAAAGTTTTTTAACTTAGGATCATCAACATAATAAACGACTTATAACACATGTCACGCACCAAGCACAGTTGAACCACAGGGCCATAAATTCTGTATTGGTCTACGGGTCGTACGTTGTTCTGTTGGTATTTAAAGTTTTTTTAACTTAGGATCATCAACATAATAAACGACTTATAACACATGTCACGCACCAAGCACAGTTGAACCACAGGACCATAAATTCTGTATTGGTCTACGGGTCGTACGTTGTTCTGTTGGTACTTAAAGTTTTTTTAACTTAGGATCATCAACATAATAAACGACTTATAACACATGTCACGCACCAAGCACAGTTGAACCACAGGGCCATAAATTCTGTATTGGTCTACGGGTCGTACGTTGTTCTGCTGGTATTTAAAGTTTTTTTAACTTAGGATCATCAACATAATAAACGACTTATAACACATGTCACGCACCAAGCGCAGTTGAACCACAGGGCCATAAATTCTGCATTGGTCTACGGGTCGTACGTTGTTCTGTTGGTACTTAAAGTTTTTTTAACTTAGGATCATCAACATAATAAACGACTTATAACACATGTCACGCACCAAGCACAGTTGAACCACAGGGCCATAAATTCTGTATTGGTCTACGGGTCGTACGTTGTTCTGTTGGTATTTAAAGTTTTTTTAACTTAGGATCATCAACATAATAAACGACTTATAACACATGTCACGCACCAAGCACAGTTGAACCACAGGGCCATAAATTCTGTATTGGTCTACGGGTCGTACGTTGTTCTGTTGGTATTTAAAGTTTTTTTAACTTAGGATCATCAACATAATAAACGACTTATAACACATGTCACGCACCAAGCACAGTTGAACCACAGGGCCATAAATTCTGTATTGGTCTACGGGTCGTACGTTGTTCTGTTGGTATTTAAAGTGTTTTTAACTTAGGATCATCAACATAATAAACGACTTATAACACATGTCACGCACCAAGCACAGTGGAACCACAGGGCCATAAATTCTGTATTGGTCTACGGGTCGTACGTTGTTCTGTTGGTATTTAAAGTTTTTTTAACTTAGGATCATCAACATAATAAACGACTTATAACACATGTCACGCACCAAGCACAGTTGAACCACAGGGCCATAAATTCTGTATTGGTCTACGGGTCTTACGTTGTTCTGTTGGTATTTAAAGTTTTTTAACTTAGGATCATCAACATAATAAACGACTCATAACACATGTCACGCACCAAGCACAGTTGAACCACAGGGCCATAAATTCTGTATTGGTCTACGGGTCGTACGTTGTTCTGTTGGTATTTAAAGTTTTTTTTAACTTAGGATCATCAACATAATAAACGACTTATAACACATGTCACGCACCAAGCACAGTTGAACCACAGGGCCATAAATTCTGTATTGGTCTACGGGTCGTACGTTGTTCTGTTGGTATTTAAAGTTTTTTTAACTTAGGATCATCAACATAATAAACGACTTATAATTTCAAAGAATTATCCTATTTCTAATCAAAATTATTCGGTTGGATTTTTTAATTTACTAGATATTTATAACTGCTTGTACAATAAATTGCTTAATGTTGCGTACTTTGTGTATTTACTTCTAGCTGGCGTCTTATATAAGAACTGTACAACTTACATAAAATTTATAATTATTTCTATAACGTACAGACGTCAAGTTATAATTCTTTCCTTCTTAAACTAATGCGTTTTTCGTGCAGTCATCACAGCAATTTTTTGCCGCAAACGCGGACTGAACCTGTATCATTTTAGTGGGAGCCTCGTATTCTAAACGCTACACTATATGGGAGCGTTTTCTCGATTCTTTATGGAGCATCATGACGAGAGTAGTCAACGATCTGCATGTAAATGCATAGTGCACGACAATCTCGGTTAGCGCATCGGTTTGCAATGTACATGTCGATTTTTTCAGAAACTAATCTGAAAAAGTTGATTTTCGCTATACGAAAGCGTACGAAAGTTTGAGACTGCAAATACGACCACGCTATTTCTGAAGTTTCTAAGTACGTATTAGATCATGCGCACCGAAAATTTGCCCTTGAGTGGTATGACTACGTGAGTTTGATCGGGGCAACTGGGGACTTTGGCTGGGCAGTAGCTGTATTACATTCATTCATATTGCGCTCTGCGCCTGCTGTCGGGCGATCAAACTACCTTGCATCCTTTGTGAGCGCGACTATAGTTAGCAGTCGTTCTGAAGTTTGCGAGTACGGATTACATCATGTCTCCGAAACCTTTGCCCTTGAGTGATATGACTACGTGAGTTTGATCGGGGGCAACTGGGGACTTTGGCTGAGCAGTAGCTGTATTACATTCATTCATATTGCTCTCTGCACCTGCTGTCTGGCGATCAAACTACCTTGCATCCTTTGTGAGCGCGACTATAGTTAGCAGTCGTTCTGAAGTTTGCGAGTACAGATTACATCATGTCTCCGAAACCTTTGCCTTGAGTGATATGACTACGTGAGTTTGATCGGGGGCAACTGGGGACTTTGGCTGGGCAGTAGCTGTATTACATTCCTTCATATTGCGCTCTGGGCCTGCTGTCGGTCGATCAAACTACCTTGCATCCTTTGTGAGCACGACTAAAGTTAGCAGTCGTTCTGAAGTTTGCGAGTACGGATTACATCATGTCTCCGAAACCTTTGCCCTTGACTGATACGGCCACGTGAGTTTGATCGGGGGCAAGTGGGGACTTTGGCTGGGCAGTAGCTGTATTACATTCATTCATATTGCGCTCTGCGCCTGCTGTCGGCCGATCAAACTACCTTGCATCCTTTGTGAGCGCGACTAAAGTTAGCATTCATTCTGAAGTTTGCGAGTACGGATTACATCATGTCACCGAAACCTTTGCCCTTGAGTGGTATGACTACGTGAGTTTGATCGGGGGCAACTTGGACGTTGGCTGGGCAGTAGCTGTATTACATTCATTCATATTGCGCTCTGCGCCTGCTGTCGGGCGATCAAACTACCTTGCATCCTTTGTGAGCGCTACTAAAGTTAGCATTCATTCTGAAGTTTGCGAGTACGGATTACATCATGTACACCGAAACCTTTGCCCTTGAGTGGTATGAGTACGTGAGTTTGATCGGGGGCAACTGGGGACGTTGGCTGGGCAGTAGCTGTATTACATTCATTCATATTGCTCTCCGCACCTGCTGTCGGGCGATCAAACTACCTTGCATCCTTTGTGGGCGCGACTAATGTTCGTATTCATTCTGAAGTTTGCGAGTTCGGATTACATGATGTCACCGAAACCTTTGCCCTTGAGTGGTATGACTACGTGAGTTTGATCGGGGGCAACTGGGGACTTTGGCTGGGCAGTAGCTGTATTACATTCATTCATATTGCGCTCTGCGCCTGCTGTCCGGCGATCAAACTACCTTGCATCCTTTGTGAGCGCGACTAGAAGTTAACATTCATTTTGAAGTTTGCGAGTATGGATTACATCATGTCACCGAAACCTTTGCCCTTGAGTGGTATGACTACATGAGTTTGATCGGGGGCATCTGGGGACTTTGGCTGGGCAGTAGCTGTATTACATTCATTCATATTGCGCTCTGCGCCTGCTGTCGGGCGATCAAACTACCTTGCATTCTTTTGTGAACGCGACTAAAGTTAGCATTCATTCTGAAGTTTGCGAGTACGGATTACATGATGTCACCGAAACCTTTGCCCTTGAGTGGTATGACTACGTGAGTTTGATCGGGGGCAACTGGGGACTTTGGCTGGGCAGTAGCTGTATTACATTCATTCATATTGCGCTCTGCATCTGCTGTCGGGCGATCAAACTACCTTGCATTCTTTTGTGAACGCGACTAAAGTTAGCATTCGTTCTGAAGTTTGCGAGTACGGATTACATGATGTCACCTAAACCTTTGCCCTTGAGTGGTATGACTACGTGAGTTTGATCGGGGGCAACTGGGGACTTTGGCTGGGCAGTAGCTGTATTACATTCATTCATATTACGCTCTGCGCCTGCTGTCGGCCGATCAAACTACCTTGCATCCTTTGTGAGCGCGACTAAAGTTAGCATTCACTTTGAAGTTTGCGAGTACGGATTACATCATGTCACCGAAACCTTTGCCCTTGAGCGGTATGACTACGTGAGTTTGATCGGGGGCAACTGGGGACTTTGGCTGGGCAGTAGCTGTATTGCATTCATTCATATTGCGCTCTGCGCCTGCTGTCGGGCGATCAAACTACCTTGCATCCTTTGTGAGCGCGACTAAAGTTAGCAGTCGTTCTGAAGTTTGCGAGTACGGATTACATCATGTCACCGAAACCTTTGCCCTTGAGTGGTATGACTACGTCAGTTTGATCGGCGGCAACTGGGGACTTTGGCTGGGCAGTAGATATATTACATTCATTCATATTGCGCTCTGTGGCTGCTGTCGGGCGATCAAACTACCTTGCATCCTTTGTGAGCGCTACTAAAGTTAGCATTCATTCTGAAGTTTGCGAGTACGGATTACATCATGTCACCGAAACCTTTGCCCTTGAGTGGTATGACTACATTAGTTTGATCGGGGGCAACTGGAGAATTTGGCTGGGCAGTAGCTGTATTACATTCATTCATATTGCTCTCTGCACCTGCTGTCGGGCGATCAAACTACCTTGCATCCTTTGTGGGCGCGACTAAAGTTAGCATTCATTCTGAAGTTTGCGAGTACGATTACATCATGTACACCGAAACCTTTGCCCTTGAGTGGTATGAGTACGCGAGTGTGATCGGGGGCAACTGGGGACTTTGACTAGGCAGTAGCTGTATTACATTCATTCATATTGCGCTCTGCATCTGCTGTTGGGCGATCAAACTACCTTGCATTCTTTTGTGAGCGCGACTAAAGTTAGCATTCATTCTGAAGTTTGCGAGTACGGATTACATGATGTCACCGAAACCTTTGCCCTTGAGTGGTATGACTATGTAACGATGCCTAAGATCCTCTGGACAAAATCTTATGCTCGCCACAGATAAAATTCGGATGAAATTTAGCTGACTCAACTCCTATGGGTCTAACAATCCCTGGAATATGTAGTATGTGTGCCTCAAACTATGCGCACGTATGTATGGTGGAAGAGTACCCAAAAAACAATTGTTAAAAGGGGTGAGTATGACCGTGAGGTCTAATAATAACTGGATATGTGTCACCAGTCAATACAACCAAAGGGGCAAAAGGAAGGGAATTAGCGTCCTTCCCCACAGTACTTAATTCATAAGCCACAATAATATGATCAAACGCCCAGGCTCGTAGGGTACCACAATTATACCCAAACTCCACGACTAAGTTGCAGTGTACTTACAACTATGTTCCAGTGTACTTATACTCAACACTTAGCAAAAATTTTTAACACACAAAAACAATAGAACTACTTACCAGCGGCAACAGCATCGGAGAGAACTCCGCCACTGAGCTGTTGCTACCGGCTTATATACCCAATCTTTCCCATATTTCTTTTCTTAAGAGAAAAAAATTTTTTTCAGATTGTCATGAGATGTCTAGTACCTCAAACTTATTATTCGATCGCGGTTTAGAAATTGCACCCTTAAATACATAAAATTTTAAGTTTATTCCGATTTGGTTCTAAATGTTTGACAAACTGTGTGCAGCAATTGTAGTCAATAAAAATTAATTTTTCTGCGAAATATTTAGCGACGAAATATTACGACGGTCACCGAAAACAATTTTAGTTTAAACCTATTAATTGCGGACGACTGTTTAACTCTTTAGTTCTGCCAGAAGAAAAATAAAAAATTGTTGGTCTCCTGGTAGCTATAATTCCTTGGTGTTAGATTTTCGCACATGCAACTTTCAAAATACATGTACACATAATACAAGAATCTTACATCTAGGTTTGGTATATACTTTTTCCAAGATATGAAGGGTTACACTTCGATTATACATCTGATCACTATAGTCATAGGATCATAAGTAAGTGGCACTAGTTTCTTATAAGATGAGAATTACTATTACAAGCTCAAAACACAGCAACAAAAATCATTCAGTTATAATGCGAACACTTAAGCTGTCTTTGGAAATATTATAAATTATCGCATTCTTAGTACATCAAATTCTGATAAACAACGACATTCCAAGCTCAAGAAAAATGCCGAAGATTGACAAACTTGGAGTTAGATTCTTATGATCTTATTAATTCACTGGAAAAGAAATTTCACACTTAAACCAATCACTATAAAACGTTTACAATACCGCATCTAGTAGCCTTTTTTGGTGTTGGCAATTTTTTTTGAATTATTATAGGGTTGCAGCTGCATCAGCAATCAACAAAAATTGAAGCCTTTTAAATAGACTAATCATAACGATGCACGACATACTTTATCGCACGTCAAAAAAATCTTAAAAAAATTTTTTGCATCAATCTAGCTTTCGCTTCTTTAACTAGCGCCTTTAATATTAACTTCGAACGATCGGATCAACACACAAAAAAACAACAGCACCAGTATTTCGATGAAGATAATTCGGTAATATTAAGCACCTATAGACAGTCAAACCGTGAATAGAGTGGCGATTACAAAAAAATTGATGCTGGCATTTATTAGTTTGATTATAAAAAAAACCCCAGAATATTTAATACAAATATCGTTATTCCGGCTTAGAAAATAAGGGGATAATTGGCGATGAAAGTCATGTAACAAAAGTGATTTAAATGACCCTTCACATTCGTATACAGAAGATATTAACGAGCCTAAGAGATTAAAACTTCTTCGTTCGTGCAATATTTCCAATGTAAAAGTTTTAAAGCTATTCGTTCTTTGTTCCCAGCTACATGTAATAACCGGTGACGCAGCTGCATGGCGCAACTTCCTAACACCATGCCCATACGACCCCGGCTATCGTAACCTCAAGGGTGGACCGTGAATACTATATTTTGAACCTATTCTTGGTCAGACCCAAGAAGCTACGGAGCTTAGCAGGCCGCAGGCGCGCTTCACGGGGTGTGTTCGGACCCCGCCCGAAGGGTTGCGCACGTGTCTAGTATCGGGTATGATTTCTGAGGTCCCCCAGGGAGGCTAGCACCGACACCTGCTCGCAGGTCATGGAGCTTAGCCGCTATTCCCTATCTTAGACTCATCGGAAGTTGTTAAATTCTGGTTAGCGTAGTGAGTTTGAAATTAGACATGAAAATGTCCCTAGAAATTTGAAGCTCAAGACGATTTGCCTAGTTAAATTCATGGTACGCTCCGTGTTAGAGCATTGACCTATGTGGCCCCCACAGGGTTCCGACGAGCCCTGAATGTTTAATGTCGGAGTATTAATGGCGTGGCCTGCACTTATCAGTAAACTCTAGGCAAGTGTACTGGTCCTTTGACCAGTGAAGATTTTAGCTTATGCGAGCGGAGCCGGAGGATAACAACTTTTGAGCATTTGTCACAAATTAAGGAATTTTACTTGTATTATTCGATCATTTCCTCCATTTTTTCCTCTGTGAGTCTAGTGAAGCACGAAACAACTTTGATAGAAGGCCATGCTCGTCAGGGCTTGCGACATTCTCGCACACAAGCCATGGCGAACAGGGCCTGCTCGTCCGAACGGACAAATCATAAGAAGTCCCTATCGTCTCGATAAAAACAAGGCAGTACTCGGTGTCAGCGATACAAATTTACTTACATGATCAAATGTTAGCGAGGGGACGAGTGTTCCCTGAGTGTGTCGGAAGGCCTAACATCAGCTCGAGGTTGTCGGTTCAATTCAGTGCAATACGGGGCGCAGGATGGTAAAAAATAGGGGACAACGGGACGGAGCATGCGGCCTCACGCGTGGGCGTGAGCTAGGGGCGGTTATCCTTGCTTTAGCTCAATATTAGCGAACGACTCAGCTATGCAGCGCACCAAGCAGGGGCCCTAGGGTGCTTCAGATAACGCTCCTACATGCAGGTCGCTCGGGGCGACGACTACTTAAGCGGGGCTGCGGGAAAACGATATTTGGTGCCGACTACGCGAGCTCTACAACAGGGTCAGAACACTACTCGACCGATATTGCCTGCAACATTTGACGAGGGGCATCTAATCGCTTATCCTGAGGCAATCCGGCACTAGCGCCTATAAATTTTTTCATCCTATTGTGTTCGATGACAATTTCTACTAGAACATACGACTGACCGAACGGCGAAGATGGGGGGGGGGCAAGAAAAACGGAAAAATGGAAAGATTCCTTTTTGTTCGAGCCGACTAGGCACGATCGGGGTTGCAGCGCGGTGTGAAGTATCCGTTTAAACGGCTTGCGGGACAACCCTATAGCCAGATGTCTTTTGTTGACCCTGATAACCAGTCGTTTTCTCTTTGAATTTGATAACGGATTTCGATTTATGGGGCGAATCCTTTTTCTTACGGACCGCACATATTGGAAGGCTAGTACGGTCTCTTTTCCTACCTATAGGGGTCGTTTTACCTATTTGGGCCCTGGTAGATTACTCCGGGACGCGCTTGCGTCCTTTGTTTCTTTCTTCGGTTGCCAGTCCTTTGACTCTCCCTAACGCCTATCTTTTGAGTTCACTGCAATATTGCAGTGTTTAAACTGCACTGTTGTGCAGTTGAGTTATCACCAACGTAATAGTAAACGTTGGTGTGTTCCTATGGCTGAATGGTTAAGACTTAGAACTCTGCAGCGGACTTAAATTCTCCGTGCAGGTTCAACTCATGATACGGGAAAGGCAACTATATGATACTGAAACTAAAGAAAGGAGAAACCCGGCATACATAGTACACAGCCTAACGGGCAAACCGAGTAAAATTCAAAGAAACGCTAAACTCAGCGATCCACTCGCTCCAAAAGGAAAAAGGGGTTTTGCACTCGCCCGGTTTGGGGCCAAAACGGCCAAGGCGAGAAGGTAAGTTTTCTTTAGTTTTGGAAAGTCCTAAAATTTTGTTTGAAGGCGGGGACACAATGTGTTTCTCCCGCAACGGCGGTTTCTAATGATTGCTCAGGGGCACGTCTTAGTTCTAGTACTTCTTGACAAAGGTCTCGAGAGAAGACCATTGCACATTGCAATAAAGACCACTGGCAAATTTAATTGTTTTGGTCGTGTTCTTATTTGGGTCCACAACTTGTGTATTACCGTAGCACGACGCGTCATCGCCCTGGGTCGAGGTCGGCTAATTTTTTGTTCAGCTGGAGGTTCACTCTTCCAGCTCGTTTCTTTGAATAAAGCTGGGTCTAGAGGGGCGTTTAAAGTTAGTCCGGTCAGTCGCCGCAAAGAAATTCGGACTCTAATAAGATACGCACCGAAGTGATTCACCTGCCCTAAAGCTAAGATCAAACGACATAAATCGAGACGATCCCTAGACAGCAAACACCTTAAGCTCAAGTGATAACACCTAGAATTTGATATGTCTTTTGTAATCCCAAATTTTCTTAACTCAGAGAACAAAGCGAAATTTTAAGGGTTTCCTAAAACCCGACGGAGGCTAGTCCTTCGTCCCTAATCTACGATTCTGTCCAAGCTCAAACACGGCATGAGCATTGGACGTTCGACTAAGCTGTAAATTTGGAAAACCATCAAAACGAACCATTGAACAATTCCAAAATGTGTGGTATGCACGTTCAAGAAATTTTACCGTGGTCGACTCAGGAAAATTCAGTGATCCTAACTCAAAAAGAAGCGATTCATGTAAAACTTGGACGAGAAGCGTCCATTTTATTATATCCTACCTAAGACCACGGGGAATCAGAAAGACTTCGTATCGGTTAATCAGTCCTCACTACGCTCTGTACGAGTGTGGCCTAGTGCGCCTAACGTTTCCTACGCAGGAACTCGACTTCAGTAATTAATTCCACCCAAAAACAACAACAAAAAAAAAAAAAGCGCGTTTGTTGGTCGTGCGGGTTAACGGAGCGGCGGAGCGAGATCCGCCGGGTATTTTTGGAGATGTCTCATCGAGACAAATCTAACGAGGGGTGATGCGCCCATTTTAGAGTAGAGTGAAAAATCTCGAATTGTCGGCGCCCATCAACAGTTGACGACTGCTTTCTAGGCACTTCCTGTGGCTATCGCGGGTCAGCGGGGATTCGGGCACAGGTACAAAGCATATGGTTGGATTCAACTAATCACGGTGAACAAAACGAGGGGTCGCGTGCACCGATTCTGACGCGGGGTGTGGCGGCGAGAGTGTTAGAAAGTGGGGTTCGTATTAGTTGCATACTACAATAGGTCGCAGAAACAAGGCCGGTTGGTTTAAAGGTTGTCCACAGCATACACACATGAATAGATACATGTATATATTTTATATATGATGCATCCTAACTACATGGAAAGTGATGGTCCGGGTTCCCTGATGACAGTCCTACCTAGCGTAAGTAGCGATTGTCTCTACGTGTTACAAGCGAAGTTGCGGCGTTGTCCGGAGGGCCTTTAAATATCTATTTGCAATTTTCAAAGCGTTTCACCAGCCTACTCTGGTTATTTTCCGTACCATGATATCGCAGACGGCGACGGACCTTTGAACGAGCCCGGCATCCGTCATCCCCTATAGTTACAAGTGCTACCAAAGTGTGATTTCCGTCTATTCTAGCTTGTTGTTTTCCATAACCATTACCTAGTATATTATTATAACCAAGTAAACTTAACATTTTTGATTTCGGTCTTAACAGACGTGTTTTCCTGAACGTGCAGCCAGGGGCCTCCTATTCCCGGACGGTCGTAACCGTCAACCCTATAACACGAATACCTACCGGTTGAGTTGTCGACTGCCTTCCAACTGTCGTCGGCGTAGTACTCTATTCTCGGTCCTACAGGTCGGTTGGGGCTCCTTTCCTCGCAATTTGGGGACCGATTGGAACACTCGTCCCTGACGGATTACACTAATGCAAAATGGTCCATTGGGCCAAACGACATGTTTATGCGAGACTGCACATTATTTTTACACAAAATGTTAATATGCACATTTTTATACAAAATGAACTGCACATTTTATACGAAACAAACTGCACATTTCATACAAAATAACTTGCACATTTTATACAGAAATAACTTGCACATTTTATACAAAATAACTTGCACATTTTATACAAAATAACTTGCACATTTTATACAAAATAACTTGCACATTTTATACAAAATAACTTGCACATTTTATACAAAATAACTTGCACATTTTATACAAAATAACTTGCACATTTTATACAAAATAACTTGCACATTTTATACAAAATAACTTGCACATTTTATACAAAATAACTTGCACATTTTATACAAAATAACTTGCACATTTTATACAAAATAACTTGCACATTTTATACAAAATAACTTGCACATTTTATACAAAATAACTTGCACATTTTATACAAAATAACTTGCACATTTTATACAAAATATTAACGTAAACCACACGGTCTATACCTTCCTGCAGAATGTCCGCTGGTGCGAGGCGACCCTTGTACGTGACCAGCCCTATCCGACGTATCCCAGTCCAATTTTGGGTGTAGTTGTCCTAAAGTATCCGTGGCAGGGTCGGAACGACCCTGTTACATCTCTTATATTTTTAAATGGAAATTTTCGGACTTAGATATACGGGTTTGCAGTAACGGCTGCGTGTGTCCGTTTTGTTGTCTCCACTGTTCCTACATCGGGATCCCTGTCGGGGTCCCTTGTCAAAAAGGAAGTGTGGGATGACTAATGTCCGAGGACCCAAGAGGGAAAGGAAAACCAAAACCCCAGAATAAATTAACCTATATATACAGATAGTGTATCATTAAATGTTACACGAGCGATTATTGCTTTTGGCTGAGTTTATTCGTTCGGGGAATTATTTTCGTGACGGATGTTGGCTGTGCTTTTCTGATGTGGTGATTCCGACAAAATTGGTACGACCCTAAGTCCTCTAAGTCCTCCTCCTATATTTTAAGGGGAAAAATGACTTTTTACCTGGGTTTGAAAAGTTTAGTTGAATGCTTTTCTGGCCAACATCTCCCTTTTTTTTTTTGTTATAGCATATATACACTGACAGACATATCATAATATATTATAATAACATGAAAGATCATATACATCCTGTTGCAATAACTGTACTCCTAGGTCCATATTCCCTTTAAAGTCGTCCTCTACTCCCTTTGCCGAAGTTTTCTACCCCTTATGATATTTGCCTTTCCACCCATTGGCGAAGGAAGCCAACGTATGGCTCCGTAATTTGAGGTTCCGCGGGTGGGTTGTCGCTGGGACACGTTTCCCAAGCGTCGGTTTCCAATAGTTCCGGCGGGTAGTGGGGCATCGTTGATTTACGTGCCCTGTCCGGAAATAGACGTTTAATGTCTTGAAATGACCGAACAAACTCTTTGGTCCACGTGCCTACGTCGTCCTGTCCAACGTCCCATGTTGGTGGAGGTGGCGCGATGATCGCTTGCGCTCCGTCGTTCAAGAGGTAGTCGAACGAGCAAATGTGCCGACGCACACGGCGCATTACCTTGCTTGGGGTATCTAAGAGTCGGCCCTCGAAGGGCTTGGACCGAAGGGCGGCTCTGTATCCGCCAAGAATCACGATCGTGTTGGTCTGCGGCGTTGCGATGCAGGTCGCCAGACGGATTAGAAATTGCATAGTGGCACCGGGCCAAGCGATGGCAAACCATCCCTTCGAGGCGGCCATCTTGACTAGCGGTGCGGCCATATTGTCGCCCAAAATAAGGACCTTAGGCCAACTGACGATTCCGTGGCGGATGAAGGTCCGTAATTCTTCCAAGAGGCGTCCCATAACGTTGTAGCATGGCCGCGGGCGTCGACCGAAGGCGACGTCTTCCGGTCCAAGACCGATTCCCCAAAATGAGTCGGTACGATTCGCCTCCAACAGTTGGGCGTGGCCAGTGGCGAGAAGAGCATTCCGGAATTTAGGTATCTTGAATTTCTCGAGGAGCACCGTTCGCATGAGGTGCGGTAGGGCCGGGCGAAGGCGCTCCGTTGTCTCGGGGTCGAGAAATTTTGATTTGTTTCTCCGAGAGATAGCTTTGATATCTCGAGCTCCCAGCTTCAGGTCGGAGATATCCTGTCTGGCTTGATCCTCGTCGAAGAGATAGGTGACGAGGAGCTGGTAGCCTTGCTCCGTTGAAGTGTATTCGATTGGGTATTGTTCGACAGTTTGACCCAACGGAGCCATATTTGATAGTTCTGGCCAGCGCGTGCCTTTCGAGAGAAATGTTTCGATGGGAGCGGCATAGTTGATCGTATAAAATGGCACACGCGGCGATGAAATTTGTTCCATTGTGCCGATTTGCTGGTTGATGATTCCTGCAATAATATTCATCGCCATTAGTGGCGGTTCTTGAAGGTCGGTTGGCGCAGGAGCTCGAGTTCTTGGGGGAATGTTCGTGGCTGGCGTTAGCGTTACAATCGTCTTCCCCGAGGTGGTTGCCTTGGAGCTCGAACCACCTCCAGTCCAATGTCTTCGGGTCGCAACTGTCGTTGTCCGTCATTCTCGTCCGGTTCCAAGTCAGGATGTGCGGCCAACATGTCCTCAATGTCCTGAATCAAAACGCTACGTACTGATGGTGGCGGCGAGTACACATCTGCGAAATTTGAAAAATTTCTAAAGCAGAAAGGAATTCGTCATGAAGTATCTGCGCCTTATTCGCCACAGCAAAATGGCGTTGCTGAACGTATGAACAGAACACTACTTGAGGCGGCGCGATCTATGATATTCAATGCTGGAATGAGCAAGGCATATTGGGGTGAAGCAGTTACAACTGCAGCATATGTACGGAATAGAATTGAAACCTCGAGCACGGGTATCACGCCACATGAGCGTTGGTATGGGACAAAGCCTGACGTCTCAGAGTTCAGAGTATTCGGCTGTACGGCTTACGTGCTGATTCCTGACAATCAAAGACGCAAGTGGGATCGGAAAACTCAGCGTATTCGATTCGTTGGCTATGGAAAACCTTTCGGTACGAAGGGATATCGTCTCTTTGATGAACGTCGTCGCAAGCTGGTTATTCGCAGGGATGTCACATTTGACGAGTCAGATTTTAGCAACAAGAAGACAACTGTTCAACTTGACGAGGAAGAAGTCGAACCTGTTGAACCAGTGGGAGAAGATAATGTCAAAACTGAAGAAACGAAGAACAATTCCGAAAGTGAAGATGAAGCATTGGAAATGCAACCGCAAGAACCGTTGCGACGTACGACCAGATCTACTGCTGGGGTACCACCTTTGCGATATGGAGATGAGTTTGCTTATCAGCATCATTATGCATATCATATGGGTCAAATAGATGAACCCGCAACAATTCAAGAAGCACGGGAAAGTGAATATACGGAACAATGGAAGTGTGCAGCTGATTCCGAATACAATTCTCTGATGGAAAATGGAACATGGGAACTGGTAGATTTGCCACAGGGACGGGAAGCAATTTCGTGCAAATGGGTATTTCGGGTAAAGTATGACCAGGACGGCAATGTCGATAAATTCAATGGGCGCTTGGTAGCCAAGGGATTTTCACAGAAGTACGGTATTGACTATGATGAAACTTATTTTCCTATTGTGCGATTCACATCAATCAGAACATTGCTTGCATGGGCTGTATGCAACGGGATGATTATTCATCAGATGGATGTGACTACTGCATTTCTCAATGGAGATTTGGAGGAAGAAATTTATATGCAGCAACCGGATGGATACATTTAGCCATGAAAGGAAAAGATGGTCTGTCTGCTGAAGAAGTCATTGTATGGCTTGAAGCAAGCGGCTCGCTGTTGGAACGTGAAATTCGTGAACTTTATGAAGAAGATTGGATTCAAACAGATCGAAGCTGACGCTTGTGTATTCATACGAGGACGGAATGAAACAATGTGTGTCCTAGCTATTTATGTGGATGACATAATTCTTTTGACGAAGAAGCAGGACGACATGGATGTTATCAAGAAGCAACTCAATGAAGCCTTCAAAATGAAAGGCATGGGAGAATTGCATTATCTTCTGGGGATCAGTGTTCAGATCAGTGACGGGACGATAACATTGGATCAGCATCAATATTTGGCGAAGGTATTGCAGAAGTTTGGGCTGTAACATGCAAAAACAGTCTCAACGCCATTGGATCCAAATGTTAAACTGGTGAAAGAAGATGGCTACAGTACATTAGTTGACATGGTGCTTTACCAGTCGCTCATTAGAAGTCTTTTGTATGCGGCAATGGGCACAAGACCGGATATTGCTCATGCAGTGGGAGTGCTTGGACGATTTAATGCATGTCCGACGGAAGCTCACATGACTGCTGCAAAGCGTGTATGCCGATGTTTGAAAGGGACAATGGACCTGAGGCTGGTATATGCGGAAGCCAGTTATTGTGAAGCAATTGCATATTCTGATGCGGATTGGGCAAGCAGTTTGGACGATAGACATTCGACAAGTGGCAACGTTTTCATTATTGGTGGGGGGGCTGTCAGTTGGTCAAGTAAGCGTCAACCAACAGTGGCATTATCTACTGCGGAAGCGGAATATATGGCACTGACATCTGCAATCCAAGAAGCGATTTGGATGTGTCGTTTGCTGCAAAGTTTGGGTGTGGAGCAGAAATCTACAACGATTTTTGAGGACAATCAAGGGTCAATCAAGATGACACATAATCCAGTCTTGCATTCGCGAACCAAGCATATTGACATTCGGTATCACTTTATCCGAGAGACAGTGGCAGATGGAACTGTTAATCTGCAGTATTGCCCAACAAAGAACATGGTCGCTGACATTCTGACTAAACCACTTGGAAAATCCAGATTTGAATTTCTGCGTGAAATGCTGGGATTAAAAATTATGGAAGATTGAAAATTATAATATTGTCTGTTTATGTCACTGTTCTATAACTGTCAATTAAGTGGGAGTGTTAAAAATAGTAATTTCCAGTTATTATCTGGAATTTTCCGGAAAGTTTTAAACTCTTCTATTATTTATTCTTTCTGGAAAGTTCTAGAAGTATTTCTTCTGAAATGTTCTTTGTTTATGTTATTGCTTGTCTTTTCTGAAAACTAGTACAATAAGCTTATGTGTCGTTATTTCAGTGTCTTTATTTTAATCTGAAGTTGTATTGCTTTACTACTGTTTGATTTGTTTTCAATTTTCTTCTGATATTAGCAGGGAGTAACCGGAATTCCTGTTCCGGCGAAAATCGTGTTCCGGTTGCGGTTCCGGCAAAGGGCAAAAACCATACCGGGACCGGAATTCCGGTTTAAAAATTTTGTTTGAAATTTTCCACGTTTTTTGCTTCATCCTGTAATCCAAACATATGTAATATATATTATACAATGATCAAGCTCCAATACAACCAAGCAAAAGAAAAGATTAACTAACCAATTTGCCGTGTGAAACGTAAGTAGGGCACATAATTTGAGCAGGAATTTTTCATAATAACCTGCAGGAGTTTGTTAAATCAAAGCCAGGTCGATGCTTGTAGCAGCTTTTTTTTGTGGGATACGTTTGAATTAAACCGGTCCAACTCGGTAACAGAGCATGGCTTACGCAGAAGTACTTAGGGTATGCTTGGCTAACATAAATTGCGTCAAGCACCCGCCAGTACGCTTGTAAACTTGGTAAATCAGTCTAAATTGAAGTAAACTAGCGTTATCTGCAACGCAGCTAGAAACTGCTTTCTTGGCAATGAACTGTATTTATTGAAACTGTGCGAGCAGCATCACAGCGTGTCTCATTTATAGCATTCTGATTAGAAAGTTATCATCATTATGATCTAACTGACGGGCACTGTTTGTCCAACGCTAGCCTAAACAGTGTCTCTGACCACTGATCAGAAAATTACCTTCTATCTATTAGTTTTTCCTAGAATCATATAAAGCAATAATTTTAAGTTTCCTACAGAAGAACATGCAACAAACGTATGTGTAGTAAAGGGAGGCGACTGGAGACAGAGCGAAAGTGTGTATTCTACGCTCCAAGCTTTGTAAGCACATTCGATTTGACGCAGTATACGCAATGGTGTATAGTGGAAGACATTTTTTGCTCTGAATGTCCAAAAACCGACATATTTGATCGATAAATAAACATTATTCTCAGTCTCTTTAAAGTTTCAGAAAGGCAATAATACCATCGCAATACACTAAGTTTAATGTAAAAGTTATTTTTAATGCATTTTAAATCCACTATACCTTCATTTCTTCCATCATCTGTTTTACTATATATAAATTTCGAAGACCAGGTTCCGGATCCGGTTTAAATGGACGGTTCCGGTTGCTGGTTCCGGTAAATTTCGGTTCCGGTTATTCCCTGGATATTAGCGTTGCGTATATGTTGTTGATTATTTACGAAGTGAATTCTGCTATTCACAACTCTACAAAATTTCATCAGGAACTCCCTCCCAGAAGAGGTGGTACATGCACCGTCAGTTTCATCGTTCAAGCACAGACTCCACTTATCCAATTTCTTTGATCAATGACTTATTTAACCTTTTTCTTTTCACGTAATCCTGCCCCGCGGAGGCGGGGTCAATAAAGATCTTCAGAAATATACGCTGACACAACGCCCAACAGCCGACGATTTTCCTAACAAAGCCGTCGAGCGTACTCTGAAGCTTCAGGTACGCATAACCTAAATCGAAAAGTAATAGAAATCTGGATTAACGGGTGAAAGTGGAAACGAGTGGCCGAGTATTGTGTAAAAGCCGAAGGTCAGATTGTCCAAGTGTCGAGAATCAAAGAAGATGGATACGGCATGGAAGAGTAGCTCAAGGGATGATGTATGGGAAAGGTATAAAGATTGCGCTCTACGGTTGTCAGAAGAATCATGTGGAGTCATAAAGGACATGGAGAAACCTGGTGGTGGAATGAAAAAATTATGGAATCTCTGATTGAAAAGAAAAAGTGTTTTAAAAAGTGGATATTCCACAAATCACAGAAAATAAAGAAGCGTACAAAGAGCAAGAAAAAGGCTAAGAAGGTAGTTGCGAAAGCCATAAAAACAGAAGTTGAGAATGAGCTGGAGTTGCTGGATAGATGAAATGGGAGAATCTTTACAAAGATCCGAATGATGAAAAAGGAGGCGCGTGACATTGATGAATGTGTTTGAAGGCCTGAAGTTGAAAGTAGTGGAGTCTGGTTGTAGTGCGCAATGTATCTGTCTTCAGTTAGTATAATTTAGTGACGTTTACCAAACTTGATACTGCGTTGCGGCCTCTAGCGGTCAACAAATAAAGTCTAAAATAAAGCAGAATAAGATTTTCTTTTGCTATATCTAAATGACTGTAACCTCGACGATTTCAAATTATCCTCCTCTGTAAGTGGATGCCCGATGAAAGTTCAGTCCGGTAATATTCGTCCATTTGCTGAGCAGTGAGATGCGAGCAAACTGACTCCCCGATCAGCGCAAATGGGATCATAAAATATAGCATTCGATGGGTAAATTTTACTGATCGCAACTGAAGGGGCAACAACACCCTGATAATCGCCTACAGTTACGATAAATAGCAGTACAAACAAGTATTCTGTATTCGGTCGTTCCCTAATATGTATATATGAGGGAATAACTGGAAACGAAATATACCGGAACCGGAACCTGGTCTTCAAAAAACTTATGTAATAGAAAAACGGATGAAGGAAGAAATGAAGGTGTAGTAGATTTAAATGTATTAAAATAACTTTTGCAATAAAGTTACTGTATTGCGATAGCATTATTGCCTCGCTGGAACCTTAACGAGACTGAGGAAGCTAATACTGTTTATTTATCGATGAATATGTTGGTTTTTTAGACTACCAGAGCAAAAAATGCTTTTCACTATACAATCTTGCGTAATTGCATTAAACTGAATGTGCTTGTAACTCAACATGCTTGCGCGGAGTGTAAACTAAACATTTTCGCAATACCTCCAAAACTGTTATACTACTCGCACAGTTTTAATAAATATAGCTCATTACGAAGAATGTAGCTTCTGGCTGCGTTGCAGATATGTTACTTTATTTTAATGTAGACTGATTGACAATCTTCACAATCGCACTGGCCAAGCTTACAGCTAAGTACTTCTAAATAATCCATACTCTGTTATCGAATTGGATTACGTAATTATAACATACCCCGCAGAATCCTAAAGGTGTAAAATAACTGTTACAAGCATCGAGATGGCTTAGTTTTGTTAACGATCACCTAAGGTTAAGATGAAAATTCCTACGAAATTATGTACCCTACTTATGTTTCACTTGCTGAGTTAATCTTTTCTTTTGCTTGGTTGTTTTAGAACTTAATGATTGTATACATATATGACATATATAGGGCTGGGCTACAAATGAAGCAAAGATATTGAAAATTTTAAACAAAATTTTTACACCGTAATTCCGGTTTCGTTAATGGTTTTTTGTCTTGCCACAACCGCAACCGGAACAGGATTTTCGCAGGAACCGGAATTCCGTTACTCCTGGTATATATACATATATATACAAACCCTGAAGACTATTTGCCTGCGAGCAGATCTAGTCTTAATATACAAATTGTGCCATGGCTTGGTTGGAGTCTCTTGGTCATTTTCGAGCTTAGTCCTCCGGGTCATCTTCGAGGTCATCGTTTTCGTATTAAACCGAAATTCAATCCAATCTGGAACTATGCGTTGCATTCCTTTTCGTACCGCACTGTTGACTACTGGAATCAATTGCATGAGGAAGTTGTTTCGGCAGAGACTATTGCCAAGTTCAAACGGATGCTCAACGACTCTAGTTCACTGCCACAATATTGAGATTCTCCTTGCTGCCGTGCGTTCCAGTCTCTAGGTATCTTCAAAGTACTACTCCACAGCTTTCTAGAAACATAGCGCCGAAGACGGCGCTTTTGGTGGCAATACAATTCAGCTCTTCTATCAACGGTGCTCCAAAATAGTTGCCTTCATTTGTTGCCTGCGGTGAGCGAATATATAAATTGGGGGTGGGGGCCTGGCATTTTTCTGGTTTTCCTGGGTTTAGGAACAGAATGCCCCCGTTTACCTGCCTGCAGTCAAAATCTCTTGGCTCTGAACTACAGACTTGCCTCTGGAAATTTTTTGTTTTCTAATTCGCTCGAAAAGAGAAAAAAATTTGATCAAGATCTGAACGAAAATTCCGTGCCTGGAAGCCAAAAATTTCAGAAATTAGCCCAAAATTTGCTTCAAAATCTCCTCTCTGGCCCCACCAGGGGGGTGTTGGCAGTGTTCTTTGTCATGAATTTTACCCTGTTGCTCTCTCTTGGAAAAATGTGGTGCCTACTGGTTCGGAGCAAGGGGCCCCTGGTTAACTGCTCCCTGGCAATAACTTTTTTTAGTGAGCTAAAAAGCCAAAAATATATATGCATATAGATATCTGATGGTTATATGATCTTGAACTATTGTAACATTGTTAACACTGGATGAAGAATTAGGACCTTAAAAGGGTTCTTAGGATGCTCCTGTGAGACCCAGGTTATACGA
>JASANE010002727.1:0-16430 GCA_030248225.1 Trileptium ribeirensis
TAGGTCAGCGCTCAATTGGCGGACTGCATCCGTTAAGGTGCGTTCACACGTTCGAATTTTTAGCCCTAAATGTTAGTTCAATATTTGTATATAGTTTTAACGCATATTTTACTTCACTTTTTACTCCTTCTAAAAATTTATGCAGGTAAACACTGTTAAAATTTTTCAGGAAATATTTACTTTAGCCAGTTATAAGACGGTGGTGCGTTTGATGTATTTCAAGCTGCGTTGTCTAAGATATACCTATCTGAGGAGTTAACTGCTATTGTGCTGACTACTGAAAGCAAAATTTTAATAGATTCTCAGTTTTATCACATATTTCTTGTTTGCTGAATGAGCATTCCAAATTGCAAAACATTCCGATTTGTAACGCTTCTATATTATAAATAAATTTTGATAAAATTCTACTTAAATTTTGTTTAAATTTTCGTTCAAAGATTGACCAAGTTTGGATCCGTAAATTTGAAGTTCTGAACGCACGATTATATTAGCCCATTAGATTATGAGCATCACCCAGGTTCAAATTGAACTATAAAATTTCGATATTGCTAGCCTTGAATTCTTGCTTTCTTCTCATCAATTAACTCAAGGGTTCAACCGGAAATATTTTTACCAAGGCAAAATGATTTACACGAATCTTAACGTGAGTGACTATTCTTATTATTTTGATATATTTGCTCGTTCGTACAAAAGTAACAACAAAATATCTTCTAAAATATCGCTTCCACGACTGGTTTTTACCGGAAAAAGTCAGAATTAAACAATATCAAAAATATAATATGAAAATTAATCCATAATATCTCCAAAACTTTATGCATCTTTCATTCCAAATTCATTGCTCTCTTGATTAAGAAAGCCTTGAGGGGCATCGTAAAACCTAGACCCACCCGTCCTCGATATTAGGCATAGCCTTAACATTAGCCTAACATTAGGCGCTAATACGAGCCTTACACTAAGCCTAAGCCTAAGTGGGAAGGCTACCGCGCCACTTTGTTTATGCTTAATCTCTACCAAGTTGCCTCAATACAATATAGGATCTTAGAGGTTGTTTTCACTGATAATTAAAAATCTTAATCCTAATGAAGATTTAGCTTTAAACTATGTGTTTTTATGCGGCAATGCTATATTTTTTTGTTTCATTCAATATAATAATAAAAAGCTTCGCTGAAGTTACGGCTACGACCAGTAAACAATCAGGCTATAAATCGAAGGACATTTATTTTGACCCGCTTTGGCGAAAACATCTATAACATTCATTAGTGCCATAATTGATCAGTATATAATATAGTGGATTTAGCTTGCACTAATTTTATCAATAGTAAATCAATCAAATTTTATCTGCTGCACTAGATTAATGTAAAAGATAAATAGAGGGGCAATAGAGAAACAAAAATTCAACAGAACTTATATGGTCTTAAGCTAAATGAATGAATAATGTCGCGTTACACTTGATTCCAACACACAACGGTACGTTGTACTATGTTTAATGCTTAAACTACAGTGTAAGTTAATGATACTTCAGTGCAGATGATTCGATAAAATATTATAGAGTTATAAGGCCAGAATACATTGCAAGCATCCATAGGAAGAGGATTAATCTATCGTGTGGTTTAATGCAGCACCACTGTCTGTTTTATAATATATGTAGCAAATTTCAACGACAATGACTATACACGATTTATGGCCCGGCATTGATAATAGATCGCAGATTATGTAATCAAAGTGTTGTAGTTCGATATGACCAAAAATTTAGATAATTCGTAGACTAAATTGGTTGCCGCTGGGTTTACCACCCTACGTAATAACATACATTAACCTACATGATGTTTATATGAATGTTTGACCGATCGTACAGATATAAATTATAACAATTTATGTAATAAACTAACGTGATAAAAGAGCAGGGGCTAGATTTCAAATTTCGCTTTCCGGTTGTCGTCAGAGTTTTATTTTAATTAGAAACTATATGTCAAATGATCTGAGCGCAAACGTGCCGCTTATACCTTGTACACCATCACGACTTAGCAATTCAGAAAATTAGTGGTTCAACCCACGACGTACCTTTTTGATTTTGAGTAGTTTTTCTTTTAGCAAACATATACATGGGCGCCATAAAAGGTATTGACACATAATAAGATTAATAGAGTGCTAATTTTACATGATTTATCAAATATTTAGGTTCGGAATAGGATTTTACAAAAACATATTGACTCGCGCTCTCAACGAAATCGCGTAATCGCTACACTAGCATCATGAAATCATTGTGTAATGGTTACGCTAAACATTGTGAAATATAGTACACTTCGTAAAATGTTTCTAAACTAACCGTTCACGCGAAGCACCTAGTTCCACAGTTTACTAAAACTACAAGTATAAAACGAATCTTTTATGATTACCACACAACTCTGCGTAACACAAAATACAAATCAATTTATGTAAAATAGTCTTTTACTTGGGTTTGAATAGCAATATAAATAAATGGTGTGCTGCAGTTTTAGACAAATATTTAAGCACAATATATACATAATTTATTTGATATATATTTGTCATGTAATTATTATATTTATTTATATTCTAGTATCTATCGTAAAGTACATAATGTATATGTGTATAAAATATATACATATACTGCGCATTGGCGCAAATCCAAAACAAGTGGGGGGACAGTTACTGGCAAAAACATATGATCTATAATCACGTGCGTTTATTACTAGGCACTAAAAATGTTATCTGTCAAAAAAATAGGGAGACGATTACTTAAGTGTCAAAAAGTGGAGGGGATTTGTCCTCCCCGTCCCCCTATAATTGCGCCTATGATACTGCGCCTCATTTTTCATATATTTTTCAGACTAGTTTTCTCATAATGACTGTCCTAAATTTCTACAGGATGTATGTAGTAAAGACAACTCAACTTGAAGACATAATATATTACTTTGTAACACTTTTTTATTTTTTATTAAATATAAAATGCATCTAAAAATATGCCAATGTATAAAATGTGTTTTCAGTGAGCACAGAAACGCCTAATTTTTCTACGTTTCGTATGAAAATATTTCTTAAACACTAGTGAACTGTTTTTGTATTTTTGTGTTAATCTAATTTTGTACTGTGAAGAATTGTGTCCAAGAATTCACGTTTGATAAGATTTTACCCGTGTTCGCAGCACAAAAACATATATACGCCGCATCATCTTTCTTAATTTGTATAGCAATAGCATCAATTAGCCTTTAGTATTTTTATATCTTCTGGTCATTTTATTTTAATTTTGCTTTTATCTCGTCGCTCTGAACAATTAGGTCATTAAATTTATAGATTTTGTCTTTTAATTCTTCTCATTATTGACACGGTTTTGTCACGTTTAATCAATGAACACTAGATCACTGAATTCTTGCTTTTGGTTTAATATCCAAGGCATAATAGTAAGCATTGATTAACTGTGCAACGCCTGCTGGTATCTGTGATTTTCGCCGTGGACATATATATATTGCATGTGAATAAACCCGTTTTCAAAAGACTGTCACCAAAATGTAACATTGAAATTTAGGTTTTATACCAAAGTGTATAATTCTGAGGCACCATCGGTCATTCTATTTCTTTGCATTATTTAATGTAGAGTTTTATTTTACGGCAAGTGGTATATCTCAGGAACGAGCATTGAGATATTCCTAATTTTTGCCATGGATGACGTTTAACAATCAGACAACGGAAAACATCTGTGTTTCTTCCAGTAAATTACTAGCTCCCACTTCTACAGCTCTCAGTTTTAGACTAATATCAAGTCGAACTTTGGTGCTGCAATGTAAAATTTGATAATTACTAAAGATATATGATTAAAAACTTGCAGTTCATGTGATCTGAGATGTTTCGTTTGCAGGTCTTATCTAGCCAATAATACCTTTAGCAACTGAGTAAGCGTCCAAGAACAAATAACTTTGAGTCAAATCGCGCAGATATTCCTGTTGTTACTATAAAACATCGTCAGATTGGCGGTATTTGATTAAAGTTTTGATAATGCGAGTAACTTTAGAGCTTACTATTTCAGCATCGTTAGAATTCAGAATAGATCGTCATAAGCAATAGGTTGATCCAGAATTCGCTGTTATACTTTATGGCTCTGCATGCGGGAACTACGATAGGATGCCTGCATAGATATTGTAAAAAAATTTCCGTTTCTCGTTTTACGATCATTTATATTTTTAAGCTGAATCTAATCAAACCGATTTGATTCAGATTTTATAAACAAAGCTGATTTTGATTTCATATTTGTGGATTTCATTTTACCCGATCCCGCTCATTGAAGACCCATATGATCATGATTTAAACGTATCTCGGTCGAGCTTTTTGAAGAGCGAATTGCGGGGAGAAAAGGGACTACCCGCGGATCAACTGCGCGCCGTCCCATGGCCAGAATAGCATCAATGACGAGTGGTGCGTTCCAAGCACCGGAAGAGTTGCTCGACCCTCAGAAGTCCTTGTATTCGGATGAAAAGATTAATGAGGCTCCTTGCCGGTGCAGCACTGTGCACGTACTTTTATGTACGGCGGTTCAAATCATTATGAAAGTGTCACGCAAAAAGGCTCCGACGGTCGTTTTTGCAATAATTTTAATCACTGACCTCTGTCACAACCAACTCTAGGCTTGCACATCCTGTCGTGAAACTGTCTTCCATAGTTTCCGATGTCTCTCCTTTTGTCAATCCTGAATAAAAATACTACTGCCAACATCGTCTAAAATTTTATTGCCCATCAGACATCTCCTTTAACTATTTGGAAAGCGTCGCCTAGCGGGTATGGGGACCAATAGAGTATAATCTGTTAACTTAAATGCTAAATTTATGCGTCTTGGGCTCCAACACTAACGGGCGCGTGGAGTATCAGGCTGACGCTCCAGCACCCACAAGGGCAAACCTTGCGATTCGAAACTATGTCTCAACTCAGACAATTGTATTTTAAAGAGGACCATGCGGGGCTCTCCTGCATGCTTGCTGTACCAGGAAAGACTCACTCCGTTAAACGTATACCTGCGAAAGTAAAACGCTAAATGGCGACAACTGCCAATAGAACAAAACCCGACCAGGCTCTCTAAAACTTTGGCTCGACTGACTCTGGTGCAGCATCGGAACTCCGGTTCGTAATATTAGCCCCTCTGGTACCCCAAATGATCCCAACTGCCCTAAAATTTAGACTTTTAAAGCGAAAACCCGTGAACAAGCACATATCTATGTATATCAATTAGATACGTATAAATTCAAAATCAGCCAAACAACCAAAACAATAAACTGTATATTTATATAAATAAATATAAAAGGCGGTCGCTACACGGCGGCATGGCAACATCGGCGTCGAGAGCTACGAAAGTGCCCAAGAGGCACAACAAGCAGGCGAAAAACAACATGAACTCGCGCCGCAGGATTTTGCGGCCACCATAATAAAACAGCACTCTCAGGCCCTAAAATTTATTTTATATTTTTGTTATTTCTATTGATTTCAGGAAATTGCTGAGTGGTAGGCGGCTGGGAGCGGGACAAGGTCAGCCCTCGCAGGTCACCTACTAAACAAAAATCTAGTTTTTTATTATTAGTTCAATAGGAGCCCGTTAGGGGCCGTCATAGGACAAATATTTGACGTTTTTGAAGGTTCAAAGGTGGTTATTTGGATTCTTAACGGACCCATCGTGTTGGTGGCTCCCTTTTTTGATGAAATACTTAGTAGGGTGGCTCGTTGTGGTATGGAGACCTAAATATCGGGGAATTCAAAATTTTTAGGTAGTTTTTAAAGCTTTGAAAAGGGGAGCGTTTAAGCGCCTATATTACAGCCCCTCAGAACTTATAAGTACGTGTCCGTTGAATCTAAATGTACAATTATGAAGCTTTATATCTTATTGGTAACTTGGTAAATTAAATGTCTCTCATTTATAGACAAAACCCTAAAAGTTTGAATTTAAATCACCCCCCCCCCCCGCTTAAAAATTATTCATTCGAATGTCGCAAAATTTTAACTACGAATTCATTAGTACGACAGATATCCATATATTAACAAAGCAACTAGGTATGCATACCAGGACCCGTCTCTTGGAGCCTAAATACTTCATCCAGCCCCAGAATTGGTGTGAAGATTCTTACCCGTGCCCTCGAGCCCGTAGTGAGCACGGCATAGAACAATTAGTATAGTTAAATATAGCTACGCAAATTATGACAGTGCACCGAGATCGATCCATGGGTGCCTAACGAAAACAGAAAAACAATGGGTGTGAGAGTAATCTAATTGATGTGATGCCCGACCCACCCGGATGCGCCTACATTCGTCAAAGAGACACTTTAGGTAATAATGGTTGGACCGATCGGATATTATAGGATCTGAGTTCACTACTGTTCCTTGATCATACGAGGTCGGCAACTGCACTTAAATACGGCTTTATGGTTGTTGTGGACAATTACCATTGCAAATATAATACACCGTTGATTTCATACAAGTTATCTGTTACACGTTAATTGATTGGTACCCACACCACTCTCCATCAGTATCCGGCCGTTCCTCGGACTTTGGGTTGAAATTTTAGAACCAGATTTTCGGTATCCTAATAATTTCCTTAAAATCTCAGTCTGTTGCAGGATGAACACAATGGTAAATAATACTCAATGGCTTCGTAATATATAAAGATCATGATGAATCCTGGGGAAAAATGCAACAATCTTTCGCACGGCAGGCATGGCGCGATCTATTTCGTCCATATTGTTCTAGTGTTTAACCTCCAGCCTCTTTGCCAGATTCATGATGGCATAAACAAAACGAGTTGATTGCCTAAATCTGTGGAATAAATTTACCCTATTTCCCTCGCAAGGATAAGCAGTGTGGTACTGTTGTAAAATTTTGGCTTTTAAAAGAGCGTACCCTCTAATAAAGCTTGGTGTTCGTCCAGAATATGTTTTTGTCAATATAATATCATGAGCTAATGAAAGTACGGGAAATACGGGCGAAACGGACCTCATCGTACGCAAACCGTGTATGTATATAGTGACTGCCGAGCTCACGGATCCTAGCCCCGTTAAGACATCTCTGAGAAGACAATGAGAAGTAGACAGAGAATATTTACTTTGGTCAAATGTTGATATTCCTTGCTATTCGAGCTGAAAAGTCCTGAATGATATCATGGTAGGACATGTTCCTTGACATCTTTGCTTCAATGCTAAGGATATCAAGGTTCTGTAGTCGAGCCTGATGCATCGTAGATCTTAGGTAATTCTCGATAATAAACAACTTATAGAAGGATCGCTCAGCTGTAGCCACAGACACGGGAATTGTGAGCTAAATTCGTAACGTGATGAATAAGTTTGGAAAGACGTTAGCCAGATCACGAAGGTGGATAAACGCTAAAATCGAGTGGCACCCTAAAATATCATCAATTATAGGAAGTTTGATGTTGTGGATTTCGGTGAAAAGCATTGAACCGTCGATATCTCGAGACCCAGTCTCTGCATCTGTTAGTTTCCTCTCCAGTGCTTTTGACTTTTCCAGTATTGCTTACGGTTCCATCGTTTTGGAAGAATATAGGAACCCGAAAGTTTCTCTATGCTCCGCAGCTGCACGAAACGCTTGACAAAGTTCACTATTGCTGTGTCGACCACTGTATCGCAGAACTCCAACTTAAACACCACTACTGGATCCTTTGGTGCGTTATCTCGCTTGTTTTCGTCAAACAAACTCTTGCGCCTGGGTGGTTGAGTTGCACAGCAGACTCTCTCCGTCCTCATTTCCTCTGTTATTTCTCTAGCGTCGACAATGGCCTATTTGAAACCATTCTGACGATAACTATTCAGTTACTCCAAACTTTTTCCAATGCACGAAGTAACATCAGATATATCAGCGTACGATTTCTGCCATATCTTACTTACGATATTGAATTTAAACAGAATATCATGGAAAAAACCAATGCCACCTGGAATTCACAAGTATTCATGAGGTTGATCATAGACTCCACCTCGCTGCAAGCAGCGGAATCTTTTGATTCTGAAATTTCAATCGTGCCATGATGTTATCGTGTAGCTGATAACGGGGTGCTTTAACACTGTCAATTCGACACTACCAGCTAGTCCCGCTCAGCATTTTTATCGTAATCCCCGCTTTATGCCGCTTAATAACGTCCAAGCGGAGAGTCGAACCAGAGAAGGTCGCGTAAAATGCGTTTAATAATATCGAAAAACTATACAGGTTTGTTAGATGTCCTAGCCATATAACCTAGCAGAAAATTCATGCTGTGTAACCAATTTTTTTCTGTTGACTTGCAGCAAACCAGCTTGCACCCCAGTCGCAAACCATTTCATGTTCGCTCCGTTGTCGTAGCCTGCCCTCTGATATCTGGTACATCCGAGCAAGCAGATGTAAGTTGCAAAAATTAGTATTCGTCAATTGCTCACCAGTTAAAACACTGAACATTTATAAAGCTAAGAAAATACTCTTTTACCTAGACTTTACGCTTTGTATGTCGATCACAACGGTCAATAGGCACGTAGAGAATTGTTCTTGATGGCTACTGTCAGGCGTACAGTCGAAAAACACCGAGTAATACTTAACCACTTGACATTTGCTAATATCTCACGGCGGAAATTTGACGCCATGAGATAGATCAACTCGGTTTGAATGGTCTTTCCGAGGTAATGTTCATGGATTTCTTGCGATTGAATGCGTTGG
Source organism: Trileptium ribeirensis (assembly GCA_030248225.1). Lineage (NCBI taxonomy): Eukaryota > Metazoa > Nematoda > Enoplea > Enoplida > Thoracostomopsidae > Trileptium > Trileptium ribeirensis. The sequence goes on from JASANE010002727.1 coordinate 8,689, forward strand.
GTCAAAGTTTCATAGTTGGACCAAACTGCTCCATCATTTTCACCAGCCCCAAAAATTGCCGTTATTAAAAGCGCGTATTCCATCCACCGAACTCCTATAAGAGCCAAATTGTGCTTAGCTAGAAACTGAATAGAAGGTGCTAAAATGCGATTGAAAACAGACAGATATCGCTCCTTCTCGCTAGCGACAAACCATTGCCTATGGTTTCCTTAGTTTGAAGTCGTTTCAATTCTTGCCATTTTGTTAAAGTTTCAATGTGATGTTTTGACACTTCGTGACTGAAAAGCTCTTCCGCTAGCTTTTTCCAGGTGTGTAGACCGCAATGCGGCCGGTAGTCTAATCGCAGCATATGACTGACCCAGTTACACCAAAAACAGACAGCTGATGGCTGGCCACTGAAAAGCGGCGGTCGTCCTCATCGCGAGGAAACTCAATGTCACGCAATGGTACCGGTCCTTTTCCAACAATCAGAGGTCGTAGTTTCTGGTCGAGTTTGTCCGGCCAACGTGCCGGATCGCGGAGCGCGGCAAGTTTTGTGGGGCTTGTTCTTCAGCTGTTGTAGATTGAACATTATCATCAGCCGAACCCACAAGAACAAAACTGGCACTGTCATCAACGTCAGCGTGTTCATTCTCGACCGCAGGCGATTGCATTTCAGCCCTGAATGAGGAATCAGGCTGCTTGTCGCTCTTTGGACCTGGTAACGTAGCTCCATTAGTTACTGAGTCAGCGCGTGGGCCCGCGGTAGAAGTGTTGGGCCCTGGCAGCTGAACAATGCGAAGCATAGATACACTGAGAATTTTCGTCGATGCCTCTTCCACCGCCTTCTTTTTTTCATTTCGAACAACCACTCTCATATAGTTTCATCAAATGGCGTTGTATAGACACGTTAATACAAACGTTATTGTGAGAATAAGAATGCAATAAAACGATGATAGGTCAGTCTTAAAAAGCAACTAAAAGTCAATTCCAAATCTCATATAATTCAGGCCCTTATGTTATATAGGATAGCACAAGGCAACATTAAGTTCACGGTCTCCGGAAAATGTCGGGCCACGTACGATGGGCACTGTGACATTATGCATGTAAAGCTTCCTGCGTACGTATAAATTCATTCCTGCGCAAGAAAAAATTATTTTCATAAATAATTTTACTCAACTGTGGGTTCCTGAGTTGCAGGGCCCGGGGCTCTCTCTCTTAAGGGCGGCTATGTTACTGATATCAGAATTGTGATTACGAGTGTTTGCGTGATTTAGATCATGAAATTGGGGAGAGGGTTATCTATTTCCCGAAGAGCATTACCCCTCTGAGCAACTGTCTGATACACTGCGGGAAGCTGAAGGCCAACTACTCCCGCCGCCCCTGAGGTCCTGGTTACTTCGTATGAGTCTTTGAATCTTGAGCATGTATGCCTAAAATGTGAACTGGCGCATAAACAACTGCTGTTAGTTAAAACAAACAAGCTTCAACGCGCGCTTGACGACTCGCAGTTCGTTGCGTCTTCTTCTTAGTTTGCGTTCCTCGCGTTTTGCGTTCCGGCGACTCTCTCTCCCGTAATCGACGTTTGAGTTCGGCATTTTGACGGTGTGCGTGATCAAGTTCTATTTGTCGGGCTTCCATTTGAGCTCGGTGATTCTCGTCCATCCGACGCAAATAATGCAACGCAGTATCGACTAGCATATTTAATTGCATTTGTTGCATTAATAGCATACCATCCAATTGCACTGCGGATGGAGGTATGGCTCGTTGCAATTGTTCACGCACTTGTGCCAACTCCGTACCACGCAGATTTCCCAATTGCAACTCAATGTGCAACGAAGGAGAAATTTCCTGACCACTCGTCACCACTGTAGTAGGCGGTTGTTCGGCAACAGCCGCAACTTGTTCTTGTTGCCGAACGTGCTCGTAGGCGACAGTAACTAGTTGATTAGTGAGCATGTCCATAGCACGCGGTCGTCCTGGATTCACCACTGAAATAGGTTGTTGAAACGGCGCTCGAATAGCGTGCGACAACCCCATACGCGCCGACTTGGCAAGGCTAGGTGGGAACATAATACGAGCTCTCCCTCGTCCCCGAATTGGTCGTACCGTCATTGGTACGCTATCAGACATCGCAGGTTCAGCCTGAGCTATCGTCACTAAGCTAGATGTACCCGAAACAGGTGGTAACGACCTATTTGACGACACAACGGCCGTTTCTGATTCAGTACGTACTCGGCCTAATGTGGATTGTTCCATTGAGTCCTGAACTGGTAATGTCACCGCGGACGAGTCTACACTAACAATCCGTAAAGGGGGTTTCCTTCTACCAGTCGCTTCAGTCATGGATTCCGAATCTACAGTAATCTCCATGAGGTTGGCTAGGCTTTCTTGCGCTGCCAAACCACCCATTTTCTGACACTTCCGTTGGTTTTCATGAGCAATCTGCTCATTTTCAACCCAAGTAGAATGATATTGAACGGGATCTACTGGACTAGCAGTGACCGTTACAGATCCTACTATGCGTACCGAGTCGTCCGATGCAGGTTCCGGTGTACGAACCGCAGGCGGTGTTGTAGCAGCTGATGAGGCATTAGAAGCTGTATCTGCTTCTCGTAATACCTGACGATCCAAACGCTGTAATACAGCTGGACGCGTAATTACACATGCTATACCGTAATGCTCATCATAAGCTGTCATTACCCGTTCGCGAATTTCACGCACAGGTACTCCTTCGGTTTCCCACTGTATGGCTTGCTGGTTCATTTCTTCATCAAACATGTCCTCACGGCGTTCCTCCAGCTCCGTCTCATCTCCAGGACCAGCGACGACATCATGGTGTCGCTGTATACGCGAACGACGTCGACTGCACTTAGCTCGTCGTCGTTTTTCTGCTTCGTACCATGCGTTAAACTCATCCATGCCACAAGAAAGATAATCGCGATTATAGCGCATTTCAGATTCCGGAATTTCACTAACCGGTGTATGATCCAGGTCAATGGAATCCAAACGCATATTTTGGCCCAATTGTCCATTTAATTGCGCTGCCGTCGCTGCAAATAACCGACCAGTATCGCGATGTAAGTTTCCTCCAAGGTCAATTACAAAAGCAGCTTCACCATTGTCTTTGTCGTTAATTTGATATAGGCTGCTATGCTCTTCGACATTCCATGGACCTTTGTGCCGCCAATAACCAGCGCATTGAGCCACTTTTTCAGCGATACTTTCTTGATAACCACGGTGATTAGATACGGCGTCGGGATTAACCCGCACCGTTAAGCCCCGTTCATCTGTTGTAAATGCTCGAAATATACGCGGGAATTGTTCAATCAGATGCCATAAACGATTAACATCGTGGCGTCCCATCGGTGGAGGCGTACCACGCCGATGTGCGATACACAATGCTCCATCAATGAGCATGTCATCATGCTCGCTATATCGAACGAACCTGCGATACTCTTCGAAATTCAGCACCCAATTTCCAGGACTGACTTGTCGCACACGAATTCCTCCTAACAATGTTGTACCATATGGCATTGGATCTTGTCGAATACGTCCAGTGAACAAAAAGAAAAATCGCCGTAGACTATATCGGCGCCCTACTGCTGCCTGCAAATCCATCGAATTAGCCTGTGGAAACGGCTGGCTATATTGCAGATATCGCACGTTCCAGAATCCCTCATCATGATTCATCGCCCACCATATTTTCAGTCGTTCGTCTGACGCAATACACGTGTATAACGCTGCAGGCATATCTGGACCAAGCGCCATTAAATCAAAAATAATGACGACACCCTCGATCGTGGCGACTTGTAATATAGCCGCTGCTCTACGTTGCCAACCTGCAGCATAGGCTAACCATTTTGGATCGACCTATAGTAGCGCATTACGTGGTAACCATCACCAGCAGACATCAAATGGATCTTTCTCATGCGTGCCTAAATACTTCTCCCACGCTTCCCGAAACTGTTGCTGTTGACGGTAGCTGATATTTACACCCTCCATATCACATGCTATAAAATTGTTAGCTGAACGCTCAACAATGCCTATCGCCGACTCAATTTGGTCACGGGCGCCTACAACAACTACACTAGCGGGATGCATCCACTCTCGGCCCACCATTTCTAAACCACTGGTCCATGCGTGTAAATTCCATGCTGGATGGTTACGATCCCTCCACGGTGGACCTTGCTGTCCCTCTGACCAAGTTAACTGTTGTTCTACCCCGTTAATCGAACGCTCAAGAGGGTTATCCCCATGTTCAGACTCTAGGTCGGACAACCAATCGGAACCTTCCGAGTGCCCACCTTCGCTTTCGCTATCCCAATTCAAATCCCCCATTCCAGCAATTGTAGCAACGTTGTAATCATCGACGTTGTAGAATAGTTCGTTGAATAACGCCAATCACAGCAATTGTTACTATTGTTATTTATTATATACAACGTACCGTAGCTTAGATAGCCGTTAGCAAGTGACGATCGTCTAAACCTAAAATGTAATAATTGTTTATAACAGTTTATCGAGCACACCATTGGAAAGCCACCATGTCGACACATGCCATAGTTAACACTCCATCTACGTAGCGCGCACCTTCACTTCTCCATTACTCCGAAGAAATTAGAAAGTTTTCATGGGCATACTCTGCTATAAATCTCCACCAGAAACCGTCACGAAACTACAACAGTATCGATCCCACTCCATGTTGTCGAGGAGCCAACGATTTTGCTAACGCTAGCTGGCGTGGGTGAACTAACATTCTAGCTCAAGTTGTATCAAAAATTGTAGCAATAACAACCATCATTGCTTTTATCAACTGAATTCATTGTCATTTTAACAGCGCGCTATGCTTTTCCTTATCTACCTCATTCGATAGCAGAAAATAGAAAAGAGAGAAGTAGAAATTCCAGAAGGAAAGCATAGATTTACCCGTTACGTACATAGTCGTCGCACACACACCGGGCAATACCACAATGTCGTTTCGGGTTCCTTCTCCAATTCCACACATCGAAAGTGATACCATTCGAGGCAGTAGTCGCATTCGACCCAATTAACGTCGTCCTCACCTGTTCGAAGGTCCTCCTCGTAGCTTTGGCCACACTTACCACAGAACCAATCAATTTCTTCGTTATCGATTTCGATGGCTCGCAACCTCTGTTCATATTCGAGGTAATCTCGCGGTTCTCCTCCGAAATGTTTAAACAGGCTTTTATTGTATGTCTTCGTTTTCCTACGTGCGTCCCCCAAACGCAACACTTCCAGGTTAGGACCCTGTACCTTGACCACTCCATATAGCCGTTCGAAATTCGGATGAAATTTATTTGTAATCCTTTGAGGGTCGATTTTCTCCGGCCTATGCATTAAAACTACATCGCCAGGCAAAAAGTCACGAATACGTGCTCTATGATCAAAATATCGCTTGTAGGCGTCCTGGGCCAAACTTACGGACTTACTAGCTTCCTTCCAAGTGCTAGTCAACGTATACAACAGTTTTTGTACATGTTGGTCGGTACTTCCATCTTCCGTTATGGATAACAACGGGTTTTCTCCCGGTAAATCCGGATCACGACCATGCACTAGGAAGAACGGAGTTTGGCCCGTTGACACATGGACAGTAGTTCGATCCGCAAACAGTGCGCCGTTGACGTATGAATCCCAATTATCAGGCTCCAATTCAGTAAGTGGCTTTATCATAGCCATTAACGTTTGGTTCCATCGTTCAACCAAACCGTTACACTGATGATGGTACGGTGTGGCAAACATCGTTCGCCTTCCCAACTTGGCTGCTTCGGACGTAAACAATTCCGATGTAAAGGCTGGTCCTTGGTCAGACAAAATTATACGCGGAACCCCATGTCTGGGCACTATCTTAGCAATAAATCGACAATGGTCTTAGCCCTTTGGTCGGGTGTGGCATATGCTTCTGGCCACTTCGTGAAATAGTCTATAAAATTCACGATATATTTGTTTCCAGATCGTGTGACGGGTAATGGACCTATTACATCTACACCTACCATATGAAATGGTGCCAACGCATGAATTGGTTGTAACGGTCCCCGACGATTAGGACCAGGTTTGAAACGAGCACAAGGAACACATGCGTTAATAAACGCTTCTAGGTCTTTCTTCATAGTGACCCAATAAAACTTCCGTTGAAGTTTCGATAAAGCTCGGTTATAACCTACATGACCTGCGTATTTAGTCGTATGAGCTTGTTCCATCACAACTACACGGAATTCTTCCGGTAGTACTAAACGAAATTCACATGCTTCCGCACGTACAGGTCTTTGTTTCCTGCTCACATAATGCAAGATACCATCTCGAACATGGAAACGATCTTCTTGCAACAAAATTTGGCGTTGCAAGTCTTCCGCTAATTCGGGATCTAACTCTTGATCCTCAAGGAAACGAATCATTCCTCGTGTAAATGGGTCCAAAAGTTGGGCTCGTCGGATTTCATCCGCTTCCCATGGTGGATCAATGGCGAAATAGTCATTTAAATCCCGTTCCACTACAGGGACATCTACCTGCATCGCATTTAGACCAGGTTGTGGATCGCTTACTTTATTATTTTCATCCCTTGGTTCTCGTTTCTCGTTTCGCTAACGCTTCAATGGGATATTCTTTATCTTGTTTCCGGTCTACTTCCGAATTATCAACCGATTCTTTATTCTGCGTAGATTTCAAAATCGGCGGACGTGACATTGCATCAGCATTAAGATGCTGTCTACCAGGTTTGTACACTACTTCGTAATCGAATTCTTGAATTCTCGTTACGAAACGCAACAACTGTGGTGTTAACAAATCGATGGAACGATTTTTCATCAGAATCTGAACTAAGTGAGCGCGATGTGTTACAATTGTGGTAAAACTACCCAATAGATATGGCCGAAATAGCACCATAGCTCGTACTACGGTCAAACATTCTTTTTCAGTCACGCTATACCTTGTTTCAGCATCATGGAATTTTCTACCTCCATAATGAATTACTCGTTCTTTTCCATCTTCGCCACATTGCGTCAAAATAAACCCTACACCTTCGTTACTAGCATCGGTGTACAACCGAAATGGTTTCACTGGGTTAGGATACGCTAAGATAGGCGCCGTAGTCAGTGCAACCTTGAGTTTATCAAAGGCTATTTGGCACTGTTCCGTCCAGCGAGATTATACCGAATTAAATTTACTCGGTCCTTTTGTCAATTCATGCAATGGAGCAGCGATGAGACTACAACCTTCTATAAATTGACGATAATAACTAGTCAATCCTAAAAACGAACGTACTTCCGTAACAATTTGGGGTGTTTCGCACTCTAAAATCTTTCGGACTTTAGCTGGGTCTGGTGCTATTCCGTTTTCCGATACTACATGACCTAAGAACAATACTTCCCGTCGTACAAAGTCACATTTCTTGCTCTTAATAGACAAACCTGCATCACGTAAACGATTGAACACACATTGGCTATCCCACAGATGCCCTTCGAACGTGGGTGAGAAGACGATGAAATAGGCAAAATTCTAGTAAGTAACCTCCTAACAAGACGATTTGCATCATCCTTTGAAACGTAGCAGGTGCGTTGGTTAAACCAAAGGGCATTACTTTGAATTCGAATAACCCTTCATGGCAAATGAAAGCGGTCTTTTCGACATATTCTGGTTCCATTTCTACCTGCCAATAACCTGATTTCAAATCCAATGTCGTGAAATACTTCACACCTTTGAGGGCGTTTAACGTATCGTCCATTAGCAATACGTAAATGAACCAAGGA
>JASANE010002728.1:0-29240 GCA_030248225.1 Trileptium ribeirensis
CTTAGTTCACATTCCTGCTCAGACACGTTGTAAAACTTAAAAAAATTCAAATAAAAATGTAATAATCCTGTTACAACCACAGTGACTCGTCCGCCCTGTCCATGATGTTGATGAGTTGGAAGTTTCGTTTCAAACGCTAAAACGTATTATAACAATCGAGAAAGTGTTAAAAGCCATCTTAAAGCCCTTGAAACTTAACAGTATTGGCGCTGAAAAAATAATTGATCAATTTGTCTAAATTCACCTATATCTATAACCACTATATAATCAGTCAAACAAAGCGACTATCTATTATCGTCTTCTTCAGGCATCAATACTAAAGTTTAGTTCTTGAAAAACGTTTTAGTGTTCACACAAAAACACGATATCGTAACAACGACACATAAATAAATAAAATACAAGCACATTATACATATATACGCTATTCTATTACAACGACGCATTCACACTTGGATATTTACATTTAAAACCGCAATATTTGTGTCTCGCATTATAAAGTGATATCTGTAGCGTCGAAAATTAGATTCACCAACACCCGCCATCAAAATAAGTTTAACATACCCAATTTCGGCGCTAAAAATATTGCCAAATCTAAATGCGTCGCTGGAATCATCAGTTTTTGCATAGATACAAGTCGAATTGAATGTGCAGCAAAACGCAAATAAACGTTTCAATACTGGTTTCTCCAAAAATTCGGAAAATAGTAGCGGAGGTATGTAACTAAACGGACCCCTCCACTTTCAAGCAAAGGGAGGTGGTGGTGGGTGGCCGTCGAAACGTACAAAAACCCACGAATTTGCACTGAAAATTGTTTTTGAAAACCAATATTTCTTAGCAGGCAACAATGTGCGAAGGGTTACAAACTTTCTGGCGTGAACGTTGGTTCTTGTGGGGCCCATGCCCTCCACTAAAAACTTGGAGAAGCTATTAATATAAATATAAATTAGTAAATATCGTCAGTCAACCGTTACGTAAGTTTTGACACTGAGCTATCAATCACAATGATAACCATTAGCAGAGCGTAGTGTGGAGTATCTGGGTTATCATGTTTTGCTAAAGCGTTCAGCAAAGTTTTTGCCGAATCAAAAACATTCTTTGAAAATTAGAGCATGACCCAGTATAGCTGTAGTAAACGGCGCAGTAGCTCGCATGTATTAGACGTGCCAAACAATGATAGTTATATAATACAGTATACATAACATATATGGGGGATCAGAACCGTGCTGGGTTTAGTCAATAATACATTCGAGTATATGACTGTATTACAACAAAATCCATATACATTATATTTGAACCACATCAATAGTCAATAAACTCTGTCCAAACCTCTGCCAAGCGCCACAAAGCCACCTTTGGACCCGGATTTGTGTAAAATCCTGAAAATCAATGCCTTACGGACGACCAAAACACGATTACGTAGTCACACTATTTGTGGTAACTAGAGTACAATCGCTAACGGTTCCATTGCCGTTTTGACTCGGTATAGTGGATATACAATATAAATAGTATCGGCATTCAAGCCCTAGAAACACGTAGACTCCGTGCAGACCTTATGCTTGTACGCAAAATGCTCCATGGTTTAGTGAACTTTGACTACACTCCCCTTTTCACACTGGCTACTCACCGTCAATTACGACAACACGACCTTAAGCTCCGCCCATCCACCTCTGCATCACATCTATCCAGTCGGAAATATTTCTATTCAAACCGTGTTATCAATACGTGGAACCCTCTCCCAAATTATGTTGTTACCGCTTCAACCACAAAACTGTTCAAAACCCTCCTCCATGACTCGCAGCTGCTCCTATCAATATGACTTGTCTTGTGCTGTGCCTCTCATTTCAGCCGTAGCAAATGCGTTTCGTTCCGTTCGACCTGACAAGCCAGTGACCAACAACTGGCTCAATTTCCCAGTCCAACTCAGTCGTGGATCTGCAGAATCTGCCGTACTGTTACTCTTGCTCCCCGGTTTGGGAAACCGGTGATAATAGTCAGACATTCTATCCACTTGTACAGAAACTATGCTATGTACTATATATGGCTTCACTGCGCTTACCTGTGAACATTATACCATGTTCACACCCGAAAAGCAACGTTCGTTTCAGGAAGGTCCAGTATTGCGCGAATAAACTAAAATGACTCCGGCATCCATCCCATTTTGTATTTTTGGATAAAATTTGTTGCGGAACGCTTTTTGGTCAATTGAAAATCGGCGTAAAACTGTTCGCGAACACAGCGCTCGCGATTAACATTTAACCATTTTGTGTTCGTGAAAATTGAAGCAAAATTACCCCAATGTTTGAGAATGAAAATTTGTCGATTTGATTGACGTGACTTTTGCATTATATTTGTTCGCGAACACTGTATAATCCAAAGTTAAATGATAATATTGATAATATATTACGGAACAGAATTTCTGCAAACTGAAATCGCCAAAATTCTGTTCGAACACAAGGTCTAATTTCTGGAACGTAAATTTGATTTTACCAATTTTGGGTTAGCGAAAAACTGAATGAAATTAAGCCGGTTTTCTGTAACAAGGGTTTGCGATTCGATATCGGTAATGACAGAATAGGATGGTTGGCGGGGTCATCTTAAGTTTACTCACGCATAACAAGTCATTTGGGCTACATCAGAGATCACACCAATAGGCATAACCAGTAGTTAACATCCACTGTATTACCGGTATTTCAATAAATCTTATGAGGTAGACCATTGGATGTGTTTCTGAGGACTTTCGTGACAAATCATATATATACCTTTATTCCTCGAACCAAGAAACAATTAATCATCAAGTTCATTTGCAGCTGTGCCTCCAATGCTCTGCTAATATGAAAAGCTTTCAAGTGTACCCAAATTTTAACAAATCAACCGGCCATTATGGCTGCAGTCAACGTGTACAACTGAGTGTGAAGCATACCGAGTACGCTGCATTCTATTACTGCGCACAAACGTTGCAATCTAGTGAAGGTGAAGCTAAAGGCAAAAATTTTAACTAACAACAAAGTGTTCATTTATTAATCGGTACAACAGCGTTGAAGCATCTTCGACCCCAAAGTACAATAAACGTTCCAGGCAGACCACATAGCCTCATACTGACGTAGATGTGGGTAAATAGGTCACCAATTCCAAGCGCCGATTGATGAACCAAGCTGGTCAGTGATTAAAAAAAGAGCTGAGATGCCTCGGTCAAATAACGAGGGCGAAATGTCTACATATTCCTGCTTTTCAAATAACTACAGCCATTAAGTGGCATTTGTTGGCTGTAAATTTATATTATAATTTATTAATACTCAATTAATAATTTATTAATACTTGATACTACTAATTACAATATAATTACTTGCATATTATCTAATGCTTGAAATTATAACATCGTCTTCAGAATCCATCAAGCTCATACCGTGTTTGTCACATTTCGCCAGACTGTCAATTTTGTATGCTTAGTTTATCACAGCTTAGTATATTTAACAAGGAACCTATGTGAATGGAACGATAAAAACTACCGCAATACGAAACTGTGAACACGCAGACTGTGCTTTGAAAACTGTCGCTCCTAGTTGGAAAATGCGTAATACAACGTGCCAAAGTTAAAAAATTATCAAGTGCACTACTACAAATTTTAGCTTTAAAACATTTTATTACAGCTATTACAAAAACTGTTTCAATATTGTCCGCTTATCACAGAAAAAACAATATACAAAAATTATTAACAATTAAGTAGCAGTTGCAACAAAACTATAATTATACATTGACAAAAGGTATACAACAAGTATTATCGAATAATAATTTTGTTAGTGAACAGATATTACAGCTGTTGTTGCTAAGGAAGCGAATCAAGAGTAGAAATAATGAAAGGAGCTCACCACAACCCAGCAACCAAAACCACACTGTGAAAAGCAAAAAAAAACTAGAAGCTAAGATTATGTGGAGATTATGTCCGACAAAAAATGATGTGCACGGCACAGGCCACCCCACTGATATACAGCCTCGCCTAGGTCAATTTCAAGCGAATTACCAGCGAAAATAAAAACCAATCATGTTAATTATATGTTCTTTTGTGTATTTCTAGCTTAGCCAGTTTCATGATATATACCTAATTATTTTCGCTCATATGCCTAAGTATAGATGGATTCTCAACTATTGAACGTCAAATTTTTGCACTTTACCTCGATATTACACTGTTTCAAAAATGTAATATACCTTATCCTCGTCTAAATGTAGCTGTACGGGCATTTATTATGTCAAGTCCTCCATCCAAATAGTGCACACGTTCGGCGTTTCATCCACTGCTGCTCAAAGGGAAGCTTTATATGACCTTAAAATATTAACTATTTATGACCATATAAAAATGTTAGAATTATTATAACGAAACGAAACTTATTAAAAGTTAGTTACAATACAACATCTGCCAAAAATGACTGTAAAGTTTGAGTATAAACAGACTTCAGGCAAACATTGAATACATCTCGAACAACAAAGCTTTTACGAACGCATTTCGAATAAATCCAAAGAAATTTCAAATAGCATATTAAACATTTTTTTACACGTTCGATTAGATAACAAACAATTGTCGAACGACCACCGAACAAGGTTCAAACGAACAGTTGTAGTTATTTTCGGCAGGGACTATCATTCTATTCTAAAACATCTGCATCTTTATAAGTGAGACATGTTACTAGTCAGAATGATCTTCATTGTTTAAACAGCAGGTTGTACTAAATTACTTATTATTCTATCGGTTCAATAATTACAGTGATTCTCATGTTGCCAGATTCTTGTACATTTATATGATTTGTTATAAATTATTATTAACATCATGCAATAATTATACAAATTGCTACATCAGATTGAGCAGCTATAAGTTCGTAAATAATCATAGGAAATGATGCAAGCGAAAATAATTTTACTCAACCAATAATACCCTACAACCTATTTAATACGCTGTGCGAGTGCCGATAATGTTTGTGCATGTGAATATTTGTTTTCAGGCCTTAGTTGGAATGCCTGGGTATTTCGACTATTAGCACGCTCTCCGCTGAGTAACATGGAAAAACATGCTAAATCGGTACCCATTACCAACCCTCGGGTACCAATACAGCGCTAGACTAGCCTTAACTCAAAAGTAACGCGTCACAGAAATGTAAAGTTGTCACATTCCACAAAACATTGCAGTAAATAATTTACAATTTAATGATATACCGCAATCGACATGCTGCAAAATGTAACACAAAGGTTAAGTGTGTGTAATGAGATAGATAAGTGCAAAAATAAACCAATATTTCAAGTGCTTGTTATGTGCGACTAAGAAGTGTTTTGGCGTACTAAAATTAGGCAAAGGTAATCATGTAAAAAAAGTTATATTCTGTAGCTTTGAAAGCATCCAAAGAAACTACAGAAACTAGCCTCGAGAAACAAAGGCTGTCGGACTATATTAAAATTTCCGTGTTGTTATACAAAAATTGATTGCAGTCCCGAATATTTCAAGAATAGCCAACTGATTTAAGAACATTTATCCTTCTGATATGCTGCCAATACACAGATCGGGCTTGAGTGCACTCGTATCAGCCAATTCATAGTTACCTGCACACTAAAGGCCCTTCGTCTGTAGTAGCTACTAGTGTGTGCGATCTATTCAATCCTGAATTTGGTATAATATTATGCACAATATAGTTTTTACTTAACGACTTCCGTCAACAGATACTGATTGTTAGACGTATTAATTAATCGATGCGAGATCCACCATAGCATATACCTTCAGACTGTTAAAATATTAAATCGTTACGATTTCGCGTGCCAAAACTAGTCAACCTCGGATGCATAACTAGTTTCTCACATTCGAGACTAAAAAGTAGCAATCGTGGTTTTAATTATAAATATATATATTGAAGGCTGGTTTTAATTATAGCAAAAAATATGGTGAAATTGACGAAAATTATGGAAAAATTGGTAAAAATTCGGGAAAATCTTGGCAAATCGGAGAAACCTTTTGAGTGAGTAAAACGTTCAAAAATTTACCCCCTGAGCCGACGGACGGACTTTCGACACCTATGATTAGACCATTTCTGCTGTCCTTCATGCGTTGCTTCATCAAAAGACTAAAGACAGACAATATTCTGGAAATCGGGTTGATTAACAACAAACCCATTTAAAACGTTTGAAAAGAAACATTCGTACTGGACTCGTTAAATCACCGTACTCAGCGCAAAAGCTTTATATAAACTATTCTTAAAGCTCTGTATATAATACATAACTTAACAAACCAAAGACATCGTATATTTTGGAAATCGGATACGTCGACCGTGAAACCAAGAAGAATGTATAGTCAAGTTTGTCTTTAGATAATAACGTGTTCAGCGTGCCCGATAGCCAAATAGACACCCGTTATAAGATAAAAACATGTAATAACATGTTGAAATTTGGAAAACCTATATATTTCTTGTAATTGGTCGACGAACAATATTGGGACCCAAGGCAGCTTCGGGCGTGACCTCACAAAATTGTTGGCTCTCATTAGAAAGTATGGTAGCTCCATTTCAATTAATAAAATTTCGTAGACTTTCTCTTTTTATTTTGCACCTAAAATGGCATTTCAAATTAGCCCGGCATATATAATTTCGTTATGTGATTTGTACATCGATTTTGCTATAAAATAAATGCAAATAAATAACTTGGTCAAATAAAAAACAACCAAATCAACATAGTTGATTTGAAGACAAAGAAACACAAAATTCGCGTCGGTTTTGCAATTTAGGATCGTATAAGTCAATATGAAACGACCTGTTTCATTCCAAATCAGCATTGGACCAATTTTAAACTGAAAATATTCCATTCAGTCGCTTGTCGATTCAATCTATCCGTTTTCGAGTAGTTTCGGAATTATATATACTTGGAAATTAAAACTTCCTGAAATTTTAACTATCTTTATAGGGGCCCATCCTATGGTAGTTCTCACATCGCTGTAAGGCACATTTAACAGACGGACTATAGTATAATAAAGAATTATAAACACAATATTATATAATTATTACTATTATGGAAATTCCGAAAAAATAACAGTTCAATAAATAAATTAAATAAGAGTTTTCGGTGTTACAAAAGCCAAGATAGTAAATACCAATCCACTATATGACGCCATGCAGTGATAAAAATATCACATAAAATTTCATCAAATAATGAGTTCCAGTTGACGAGAAAAACTATCAGTGAAGCGAAACCATTTTATACCCATCATGTACTGTTGTTGTACTAAAGTAATTTATTGTTGCGCGAAAAGTCAAAAAATCTCTAATAACTGTGAAGAATGTACAAAGCACCGGGAACGACATTTAAGCCACGGGGAACCTGAGATGAAACACATGTGCAAAAGACAAGCTAAGGTAAGTAAATCAAATCTGGAAGAAAGATAAGATAAACACATTGGAGGGTCAAACTATGGTAAACACACGTAACAAAGAATCATTCCTCGGATGCAGAAACACATCCCTTATTAAACCGCAGCATTTGCGTATATTTCATGAGGCAGAATAAAACAACTGCCCTAAAGTTTTGATTTCTGGAGGATACCTGCCCCACTGTTCTGAGGTCTCTGAAGTCTATGCTTTAATGGTTAGTGTCGCCTCACTTTTTATATAATTTGCTAAGCAATAATAATTGCAAAATCACACAAACGACAACGCATGGGTAAACTATTTATGTATAGGCTGTAAACTGTTATCTATTGGTGACGTTGCTTCAACTCGAAACGATTGTTTTCCTTTA
Source organism: Trileptium ribeirensis (assembly GCA_030248225.1). Classification (NCBI taxonomy): domain Eukaryota; kingdom Metazoa; phylum Nematoda; class Enoplea; order Enoplida; family Thoracostomopsidae; genus Trileptium; species Trileptium ribeirensis. The sequence continues at coordinate 7,762 of JASANE010002728.1, forward strand.
ATAATACATTGTTGTAACCATTAACGTAAAAATGGCTTAACATAATCCTCCGAAAGTGTGAAATTATAACCATAAATTACAACGAACGCCGTTAAGGAAAATTAATTATGTTAGTTCCAATTTATCCCACTAAGTGAAGACGATCCACCACACTGTTGTTGCGGGGATGACGCATTATGGTAGGCGCTTGTTTTAGAAGCAGAACCTGAAGCACTAGTACCAGCGGCGAGTGTTTTCATTGGTGAACCAGGAGGGCCTGAAATTAAGCAACGCAGCAAATATTAAAAAATACTATAACGAACAGTACGCGCCAGAAATGACGATCGGATTTCAAACGAAATGAACATTACCGTATCATCGCACTAGCAGCAGCCATTTATGGCCGGAGCTGTAAGAAAGTCTTCTTATCAAAATTTATATAATATAATCCACTAAAATATTATTTTCTACTGAAAAAAGTATATTTCCATACTGCTGCTTCAATATTGATTTTCATCAAATAAAATTACACATTTAACAGTTAAAACACGAACACATATTATTCAGTGATGCCAGAATACAAAATAAATAAATAGCAGAGATCTTTAGAGAACTTGGGGAAAGCAGGTTTCAAAGAGCAGCGTCAAACTGATCGCCCAAATGCTAAATGCAAATATTCTCTTCAAAAAATTGGACCACGACAAGCTAGTGTGAAAGACCAATGAAACTTCATAAAAGCAGTTAAAAAGAAAACCGACCGCAAACTATTTATAAATTTTGATAGCTAACGGGACAATTAAAGCTGTTTCACAATGTCCCGCAGTTACCTTGTTGTTGGAGTTTGTTCATCGGCAACGACTTTTCTTTCTTGTACTTGTCGCCAAAGTGCTGGTCAAGATTGTCGAGATTGATGTTGACGTTAATCGAAAAACCCGACCATGTTTCGCCTATTTTCTAAAGAAAAAACGAACAGCAAGTAGTTTTACTGTACAATAAATACGTTCATTATTCATTTATGTGTATCAACAGCACAATTACGTATTGTTCCATTTTTGATGTCACCAAATAACTCGATATATTTCGCAGCAAATAAAAAAACGAGATTATAGTACTCTGAGCTAATTATAACTTAAAATCATCTAAAGTTTCATTTAGTCATTGCATGACGTTTCTTGGTTTTCGCAAGGGTTGGCTCAGCTGAGGAACCGGCTCTTAGAGGCCCCCGGTCATCCTGGGCGGGCAAACTTCAAGGAGACCCTGTAGAAACTAAAAATTTGCACTATAAACTTTACTATTTTGAAGTAAATATTATGAAATTATACGACAAAAAGGCCTAAACGAGTATAAATATTGCTAAATTTTACAAAATACTGGTTTTCGAACATTTCATTCTCAAGCTGGACTGTTAAATGAACAAATAGACGTTGGTTTACAACTCTTGATACTCAAACTTAGTTACTTGAGGCATCCTAAAATCCCTGGAAGGCGGCTGCACAAGTCTGCTTGGGGAGCCCAGTAAAGGAGAACCAAGTTATATGACGGTCGAAATCCTTGAACCAGAGTGAACTCGTTGTCAGTTGTTTCATATGTATAGTAGAAATGACTTTTATACCCTGACATCATTCAAGAACCACCTTCGGTTACAAAACGCTCCACTTTTTAATCATAATAGCCAACAATAACATTCTACAAGCACATCACATAACACGATACGTGCGTGAAAATGCTGGCAAATCAAATGATAAATCCGACTCGTTGTACTACATAATGCAACCATAGTTGCTCCTGCAGCGAGAGCTAATGGAGCGAGTGTTGCTAATTACGCACTTAGTACTTTTGCAAGGTTCCCAGAGTCATCTTTAAAGTCCCGCAATAAGAATAATAAGCCTGCAATCATTTACTGGCAATTCTATGAATATCTTAATCACACATCAAAACGTAAGATGGTTGATTGCTTTACTGGAATAATTAAAAAATATAAAAGACTTAGTAACTAATAATCACACAATTTACGAAAATTTATGATCTGCGGCATTGTTTTTTACGTTTCAGGCAGCTAGCACTTGTCTTATGTCATAGATTTTCTAACTTTCGCTCATAGCTCGGAAACAACTGTCAAACACTGCATAGCAAAAAAATGACAAAATTTTCGATCAGATATTCCTACTAAAACGTCGTGGAACACCAAATGGTTAAAATAAACAAAAATTGTCTATTCATGTCGGTTATTGAAAAATTAGATAAACAAAATCATTGTAGCATCTCAAACACAAAACTAGATGTAAAGCTACAACATTATATTGCTCGTTGAACAAAACATTTATGAAAATCTACTGATCTGACGAAGCGTGGTGCGATACAGACGGGCAAAAAAGATTTGTAACACATTTGTGCGCTATTTGAGGAAATCGCGCTTTATAACCTAGCTCCGTATAATTATGTGAGGAGATGCAACATGAAAACAATTGATTGAGGAAACAGCGGAAATCTTGAACAGGATATAGTTACCCCAGAATATAGTTGTGCCTTCAGAGACATTTCACGGTGTGAGAGGATCAAATCTGGGTGCGAGAGGTTCCTGCCAAAGCTGTAGTCCTAAAAATTGAGTTCAATGTTACATGCGAATGAGTTTAAATAATACTATATGCGCGATGCACGAGAAATCACATACCTGCGACCGGTTAGTAGTGCCGGACTTGGTAAGATCAGCTATGGAATTATTTTCGGAAGATGCCTTAAATTATAAAACAGCATTAACTTAAACGCTCAAAGAATCCTGTTCCTAGGAAGATTATAAATATACTAAAAATCTCTTGGGTATAATATAATAATCATTGCTGACAAAATACGGATCATTTTTGGAATTTTCGAACCATAGAGGCAAAAATGAGCGTGGACTTCCAAAACATATAACCTGGTGTCTAAATCAAAAGGAATCCATTGTATACAACAATGGAAAGGAATCTATTGTATACAACAGTACAGAAAAAGGATTTTGTCATCAGATTAAAAAAACTAAGAGCTATCTGCCGTTGTAGCGTGGTTCATAACGGTGACATAATACAATGAATATTCACTTTTTGTCAGGAACACTATTACTCCATCGTATTCAGGAAGCCGTCTATCACTATCCTTACAATATATCAACGTTAATGTAGAGGCACTGTTTATAATAAAGACGCCAGTTCGCCGGCGAATGCGACGACTATACAACACATAGCAGACAGCATTCAACAGACAGATTCATTTCTGAGCAGGTCAATTTTTGTTTTTATTATACCATCAAATGACAAACCTGCTATTACAGGTATACCGGCTGAAATTTCAAAACATGTTGTGCAAATAAAATAATCATCAGAAATGGCCGCTGTAGCACTAAAACTTTTTCGCTCGCTGTTTGTTCAAAAGATTATACAGCAACAACGGGTCGCTTAACGAGGACCAGTCGTATCTGGCGCGTATGGTTATGCAATTGATTCCTACATATTATCCACTATATATATGTATCATTACTGTATATTATTGGTTGCATTGTAGCATGAACAGTATTGGCAAACAAACAATCTCTACGGATTGCATTGGGGAAAAAAGAACGAACGCAGAATTAAAAAGCTATTTTATCACAGCAACTTGTAATATTGTTTCCGTATCGCACTTTTTACTCAGATGTGTGAAAGGAAAAAAAACTATATTACTTTTGCGTTTGAAAGCCTATGCCGGCAATAAACTCAAATCTCAGCAAGAAAATTTTTTTCTATACATTTTTCTGACATCACTTATAGAATAACGAGATTTACTTCATTAACCTTTATTTTTAGGTAATGGGACTTAAAATAGAAAAGCCCAATTTCTTTAACCAGAAATGTTCAAAACAAGAGATAGATTCTGTCCCTAAAGCGTAGCACATGGCGACTTTTAATAGCAATATATATGGTTTTATCATGGCCCAAACACAACGCAACTATGCGAGTTTTCGCTAGCCATTCGAGTATACTTTTAACATAATATTGCTAAATGTAACAGAGTAGTCATGATGAAATTACAATGATTCTTTAATAATTTTAGCATAGAACCAGCAGACCTATATTACGACGTTCGTTAATTGATACTAACATCATCAAGCGATATTTCGCCTTCAGCAAAGCGTAACGTGACCTGACTCATCCCCGACAAGATAAATAAATAATTGTAACTTGCGAATTAAGACTGTCGGAGTGGATGAATAAGACTGTCGGAATTTTGATGAAAGTATCTAAGAAAAGTTTCGCAGCATTACTGATGCCATGAGATTATAAATGTAAAGAAAACCAACCTGTTTACTATCCTGTACTACAGGCGTCGTTCCATACCCGGATCTCACAGGCGTGAGTGGTTGCGAGAATCCAGTTGGCATCGAAGCCGACGAGCTCATCGCTGCCCCCGATGATGACGTTGGGGTCGCGCTTGCGAAATCCGCAAACAGATCTAGACCGGAATGATCGGCACCGCCGCTTGTTTTGTTGGTGGTTGGTCCCGAAGAAGTTATGAAAGACGACGCGGCGCCGATGTTATTTCCAGATTGTCCGGTAGATTGTCCTTAAAAGTAAAATAAAAAACATAGTTTGTTACTTACTTAGTTATGGCGAAGCTGTGACAAACATGCTCAAGCCTTTTCGTTGTAATCTGGCACTGCCCGTTGTGTGTTTGCAGTCATCTATCCAAGTTTTCCACTGATTATAAATAGTACACCATATAAAATCATTCCACAAAAATCGAACAGATTGTTACACTTGTTTGCGAATCGCTAGTATCTGCCACCTCCAATAATTATAACAGCCAGCTGTTCGCAATGACGATATAAAAAGATAAGTTGTCACTTCTCTTAAAACCTTGACATGCAAAGAGCAAGATTCATATAATATGGTAAGACAAAATACAATGGAAAAATGGGCAGAATACGGTGCGAAAATGGGCAACGAGTTGAGAACAATTTCAGTTTTGTTATGAAATCACTATACCGTTTGTAATTATAATTAATGCATGTGATACGAATTAGTCATTTAATTGAGAATATGATTATATGTATGCACACGATCGATTAAGCTTTCCACCAAGCACTATCCACTCTGAAAAACGAAATAAACCGGTATCGGCAAGCAGTATTTCCTAACACTCCGCCTCTGGTTGCTATTGCTACATTTACAACTAATATAGTCCGAATGATTGATGTTAAGAGCAAAATAAAGACAATGTGTGACTTAATAATAACTATACATGTTTATAGGAATTACCCTCCTGCGGCACCGCAACATATCCCCTCTTTTCGGGGACCAGGCTACAGCCCCCTGGGACCTCGGACATGTATGATTAATACTTTAGTTATCTAAATAGTTCAACCCATTTAAACCCGTAATTTCGTATAGTCGGCATATCTGTGTACACCCATACGAGAGCCATAAAGGTCTTCTAAAATGTCCGAACTATTTATGACCTAAACAAACTTATTATGACCAAATTAACACAGCGAAAAATGTACTGTTTTCGATACCAATTAACAGATCTCATTGAGTGTACAGCAGGGCAATACAACGTCTAGATCAAGTAGTCAATTCTACATCTACACACTGTGTCTACTCCGTTCGCAAAGTCAGCAGTCGACTCTGCTGAAGAATGTGACACTCTTCAGCAAAGTCTGCTATTCTCATCACTCGATAAGGTTAATTACTACAGCAGCGCTCACCTGATGCAACATGCAACTGCTGAAGCAAAGACGACGGAACGCCTTGTTGGCCCTGTTGTCGTGTGTTTGGAGATGCGTTGGCAATATCTGGGAACGCAACGGCGAAGCTGTTGGTAGTTTGGGTGATACCAAGAGTTGTTGACACTCCTGGTGTTCCCTAAATTAGTTCCGCCGTAGAGTTACAATGAAAAAATGCTATACATACAGGACACATAATTGCGATATAGGATAAACAAAACTTTGCACAATGTTCTATACAAATGCCGACAGAACTCATTACTTAACTTCAGCCGTTGTTAGCAGTCATACAAAGAAAGATCTAATTTATTTTACACTTCGTCAACTAAAATCCCACAAAACGGCCGTAAATTCTTAATGCTGTTTGGTGTACGTCAAAACCTTTTCAACGTATGGTTCCGCTTTACATAAGCAATTTCCAGAAAAGTACAACTTTTCCATGCAAGTGACAAAACATTCCACTAATTTGTTAAGTGTAGCGCTTCTCGCCATCAACAAATAAACGCCTCGACTATGGCGGTCCCTATAAAGTACTTATTCCTCGCCGCCAGTTGTTAGGGTAGGAGGCATACCAAAATATTTTTCTAAGCTCTCCCGAAATGGATGCAAGGCCGGAACAAATTCTTATCAATGACACTGTGACCATTCCAAGGCTGTAGGAGGAGAAGCAAAACCGACATGGTTAGCGGCAACCTAGACGCATTTATATAGTGATAGAAGTGTCATATTTTTCTCAATAAACCATCATAAACTCCTGCTAACGGCAAATTAACTGGATTCCAGAATACAAAGCTGGTTGACGAACACTAGTTGGCCAACCCCTGTCCCCAACATACAATGCGACCCTTTCTGTGCACAGACTGCGTATCAAAAACGCCGCTTAGAAACTGAGCGACTGCTTCCAGCAAAGAAGCAATCTGCGCCGACATGATGGTGTGTGGACTAAATTAGTTATCAAATAACACTGTTCGTTATACAGTGCTCTCCGAAACTTTTTATTCAAAACATTACTTAGTTTAATCATTTATGATAATGTCACAATAAAAGAAACGATTTAATTAACACGGGACAGGACCAATGTCATTGATATACCTATCTGATTCCCCTACTTAATTTCAATAGACCACAAATTTGCGATCCCTACTTGTAGAACCACGGCATCATTTTCTCAGCAATTTTCAATAATCGAAATAAATGCAATTATGGTATTGAGCTTTGTTAAAACAACTATTTTTACTACATCTGAATTACTGCGGTCGGTGCTCCGAGGGTCAGCCTGCAGGAATTGTGAAGAGGCGCCCCAGAAACATCTGACCCCTATGCCCACGGTATGCAGTAGTATTGAGCTAAATAAATGCAGGTGCATTGTGCTTTGTTAAAACCGGTTTCAGTTGAAGCAAATATTTTGTTGACATATGTTGAATAACTGCGGTTGGTGCTCCGAGGGTCAACCTGCAGGGAACCGGTAAAATCGAGAAGAGGCGTTCCAAAACCTTCCTGACCAACATAATCATGGTCGGCGACACCCAAAGAATTTTGTGCTCGAGTAATTGTGAAACAGTACATCTGCAGTTATATAGCACACTGAATTTGTTCATTAAATAACTTATTTGTGGGCCTACAAAAATCTAAAACTTACTTGTTCTAAATTTACGAATATTTGTGCTCGCTCAAAGCCAGTTTGTCACATGTAACATAACGTTATAAAATTTAACTGCAAATAGCAAAATGTGGCCATTTTCTTTATTTTTTCATTTTTGATTGCGATCTTACCTGGAGTTGTCCGGCCACGAGTGCCCAGGAGGCTTCCAAGCTCGAAGCTAGATGGCTGAGAAAGGCCTAACGAAAACCCAGGAGGATACCAAAAATCCTTACGGCCCCTACACCAGATATGTTTCAGGTAAAAGAGGAGTGATGTTTGATAATCTTTTCAACTTTCAACAACCAGGACAAAAAATTTTGAAGCACGTCTACACATCTGAAATGTCCAAAAAATGATTTTCAGATAAGAAACTTGGTTTAACGAATATTTTTAATCTTTCCAAGGGTTAAAAAATAAATTTCAGCAATATATTTGGTTTTATCCATTTTGATCAAGATCTTAGTTGATCTTAGATTGATCTTAGTTTTATCCATTTTGATCAAGATCTTAGCTGAAAACGAATAATTCATTTTGCTCAAAATTTCTCTGAGTAAGCAGTATTCAACAAGTGGATAGTCATTAAAAATGAAAATCCGTATTTTGACTACTGATTTCCTATCAAACAAAAGCAGAACATTTATTCCTAAACGTATGAGATCAATGGTAAGATACATAAACACACACATATTATAAGGTTTTTGTATGCAAAATGTTTATATACATTAATTATTGTTATTTATAATGCTAAAACTTTGCTTTATAGCTGTAGAATACATGCAAGGTAGTAAAACTACATGAAAATAATATTTAGTATTTTTAACCAAAATTTATTCGACACTTTGAAACTTTTCCCGAGAATGAACGTGGAGCCCCCGAAGTTACTCACCGCCCCCATTATTCGGAGGACTGTGCAAAGGCCGTCACCTGTGGTTCACTGTATTAGCTTAGATATTTAATAACCATTACATATGTGACGCCTTATCAACGTGTTTATTACACATTTCGTATAACGCAACACTCACTGTAAAATCTCCAAATTCGTCAAGACCAGTAGTTGCATTGCTGTTATTGCTTGAGGCACCGAGGGCGTTCGTGTTGTTGACAGAATCAAAATTTGCAGCAAAACCACCGACGCTGCCATTTTGGAATGAGCCTATAAACATCAAATTCTCAATTTTTTAACACCAGACAGACAGGCTACTGAACAAATAATCACAATCGCGTAGTTTTGGTCACTTTGTTTTATCGCATGGTTCAACATGGCTTACCCTAAGCCTCGGAGCATTAGTACATTAGCTTCCTCGGACATTTTATTAGTAACATTGTAGATTTATGTATGCAAATTTCACCTTGTACTATCGCAAAAATTTCTGACAAACGCAGTAACATTTTAAAAATGATCTGTCAGAATGTTTTTCATTTTTGTGTAATTGCTTAAGCTTAAGCGGATGGCCTTTTCAGGTCACGAAGTGGCGATTTGATACCTTGCCTCGCATTTTTATTTGGATTTTGTTGGTTGAAAAATTCTGACAGTTTTTACACTTACACAGTTTCGTTCAAAAATATAACACGAATATAAATCTAAGCCGCAATTAATCCAAACTTATTCGCAGCGTCACACGAGCTATTCGACTTATATTTTGATCCTATCATTCATATGTCCGCATTACCAACTGTTACCGAACAGAATTTATTCCATCGATCAAAAATGATAAATTAACACACACAACTTTCTGTCTACAATATTAGAGTGCCAAGATCAACAAAACTACCTAAATCAGCAGATGCGCTGGATGAAAACGGATCGTCGGGCGGACTACTCGCGCCACTGAGCAAATCAACGTTAGTAGATGCGGGTGCAGGCACAGCACCACCTAGCAGATCCATTCCGCCGCTAGGATTCGGATCTACCGGAGTTGCGTCACTGAATAAATCAGCCAGCAAGTCAGAAGACTTTCCCGGCGGTGGAGGTTTAATCATTTGTGGCGCGGCTCCAATTGGGGAAACTTCACAGCCTGGAGGTGGAGGTGGTGGCGCCACAGGAGGCACATTAACTGGAGCTATGTTCCCCGCCATACGTCGCCTTCCGGAGTCCTGTGTCGTAGAACGTTCAGCAACACCGCGGTAGTTCTGCACTGCTGATGTTTGATGTCGACGAGAACTGTGATTGCTCTAAAGTACTTAGCAATAACGATACGTTCCTGCCCAGCTAATAATAGCGAAACGAATGTGTATAGTTTATTTTTGTGATAAGCGATGAACTCGAATGCGTCCCATGTTCAATTATTTGAAGTCGTTTGGATAACAAAAACCTGTGTAACAATCAGCGCAAAATATTAGCACAGAGTTGCATTGACAAAATGGTTTACGTGACATCATGTTCAATACTTTAAAAATACAGTAATGCGCTTTAATCCGAGCAAATGCTATTATATACTAGTAACTCTATCGAGATTGCAGAACGTAGTGAAGCATAGGTACACCTACGTCTTTCGCGTGCACAGCCAATCAGCTCTCGATAGCATACGTCGATATGCTATATGTAGATATCACACAATACAGTACACGTTAGAACAAAAGTAACACCGGCAATAAGTTTCCCATGCTCCAAAACCCCAAATGCAAGCTATCAGCCTCCCAGGACGTAACAATAAAATTAAGAATTTTGGATCGATGAACCGTGGCGTCGCCATACCCCCGTACCCGTAGAACCATAAATTGCAGAGTAAAATCATCAACAGCAATGAGTTTGCCATGCCCGAAAACTCCCAATTAAAACTTTTCAACAGCCCAGGACGTCAGAACCAATTTTGAATTTTAGGTCGAGGAACTACGGGGCAGGGAGTAACCGGAATTCTGGTTCCGGTTCCGGCGAAAATCGTGTTCCGGTTGCGGTTCCGGCAAAGGGCAAAAACCATACTGGAACCGGAATTCCGGTTTAAAAATTTTGTTTGAAATTTTCCACGTTTTTTTGCTTCATCTGTGATCAAAACATATGTAATATATATTATAACAATGATCAAGCTCCAATACAACCAAGCAAAAGAAAAGATTAACTAAGCAATTTGTTGTTTAAAACGTCAGTAGGGCACATAATTTCAGTTGGAATTTTTCATAATAACCTGCAGGAGTTTGTTAACAAATCAAAGCTAGGTCGATGCTTGTAGCAGCTATTTTACACATTCAGAAGTCTGTGGGGTACGTTTCAGTTAATCCAGTCCCACTCGGTAACAGAGTATGGCTTACGCAGATGGTAACCGAGTATTTAGGGTATGCTTGGCTAACATAAATTGCGTCATGAACCCGCCAGTGCGCTTGTAAACTTGGTAAATCAGTCTAAATTGAAGTAAACTAACGTTATCTGCAACGCAATCTAGAAACTGCTTTCTTGGCAAAGAACTGTATTTATTGATACTGTGCAAGCAGCATCACAGTGTGTCTCATTTATAGCATTCTGATTAGAAAGTTATCATCATTATCATCTAACTGACGGGCACTGTTTGTCCAACGCTAGCCTAAACAGTGTCCCTGACCACTGATCAGAAAATTACCTTCTATCTATTATTTTCTCTTAGAATCATATAAACCAATTATTTCAAGTTTCCTACAGATTAACATGTAACAAACGTATGTGTAGTAAAGGAAGGCGACTGGAGACAGAGCGAAAGTGTGTTTCTACGCTCCAAGCTTTGTAAGCACATTCGATTTGACGCAGTATACGCAATGGTGTATAGTGGAAGGCATTTTTTGCTCTGGGTGTCCAAAAATCGACATATTTGATCGATAAATAAACATTACATTATTAGCTTCCTCAGTCTCTTTAAAGTTTCAGAAAGGCAATAATACTATCGCAATACATTAAGTTTAATACAAAAGTTATTTTTAATGCATTTTAAATCCACTATACCTTAATTTCTTCCTTCATCTGTTTTACTATATATATTCCTTCATCTGTTTTACTATATATAAATTTCGAAGACCAAGTTCCGGTTCCGGATCCGGTTTAAATGGACGGTCCCGGTTGCTGGTTCCGGTTATTCCCTGCGACACCCAAACAACCACCAAAAAAAAAAAAAAAACGAAAGAGAAAAAAAAAAAAAACCAAAAAAAGAAAAACAAACCCCACCCCCCCCACAAAAAAAAGAAACAAAAGCCGCCACCCGAAAACACACGCACACACACCCCACACCCCAAAAAAGTTATAACGTACAATAGATTCCACCATTACACTAGTAACTCGCATGCAAGGGTTAAACGTACCGGGCGTGGTTTCATTTTTAAGTTATCCTTTTGTTTAATCACCTGTAACAGGCTGTGTTTGACATATATACCACCATAAAACATCTTGAACCCTGAATCCATTGAAAATCCTAAAATTTCCTCCACCCTAAACCCGTCGACCTTACAACGCATCCAGTACGTATTTGTGCTGGTCTCTAGATGTGCAGCTTACGGGAATACTTATAAACAATTTTTGATGACGTGTACGCAACATGTAACCAAACAACTGAAGACAGTCTAGATTCTGGAAATCTGGTTTATTGAGCCTAAGCCCATTGAAAAAGCCACAAAATATTGCTGTACTATAGATAAGCAAATACCAAACTACTGAAGACATTATTTTCTGGAAATCGGGTTCATTAACTTAAAACCAATCAAAACGAGTGACAAGGCATAAGATACTCGTGTTGGAGCCTAGATAACCAAAAAAATCGTATTCAGCTAGATTTAGATTAGATTTAACTATGCTTAGCTAACAATACTCATGAGCACACACTACACATGAGACACACAGGCAGCAATACGTATGAACGAAGACACGCACATAGACAACGTATTGCTGTCGTTGAAGCTATTTTCGTTCCGGGCTCTGCCTCGTGGTATTCATTTCGGACAAGAACAAGCTCAAAGCGCAGCAACAATCTACAATGGATCAGATATCGAACGACGTGTTTTCGACGTCGAAAGTCGCCGCAACGGAGTACGTTATTTTAGCTTTCACTGCATTCTGAGTGTTCCAAGAACAATTTTGCATTCGGAGTGTTCCAAGAACAATTTTGCATTCTGAGTGTTCCAAGAACAATTTTTTACTTTAAATGTGCTAAAATTTGGTATATACGGTAGGTTTGTGTATTTCCTTGTGGCATGGGTTATTAATAATAAGAGCTTTCCCCGGCTGTCTTTCGCTGAAAATTTTTTCTAGGGGCATATGGGTGTTCTCCTGGTTAATTTTGCCAGGGGGCATTTTTCCAAGATAAAACGGTTAAAAACCATATCGAAAACGCTTCCATAGCGCTTTTGCTGGAGAGAAAAAGCTATTTTGAAGCAAACTTTGACAAAGGTTAAGAAATTTATGTGTTCAAGACGAAATTTTTAGTACAAATTTTGGTCAAATTTTATGTTGTGTGGTGTGTTTTTACCGAGCTGACACAAAAAAAATTGCTAAGAAGCGTGGACGGAGGGGACTAAATTTTTGCCAAAGGGAACATCGTTTTCGCCAGGGGGCAATTGAAAATGCCAGCCTTACCACCACCCCAATTTGGAGAGCCCTCCTAAATTAGATGTAAACACCTCCCGTAAACGTGGTCAGAATTTGGTCGAGCCGGATGAAAACGGTTCGGTTAATCACGTGATGTATCCCGACAACCGGTGCTGCAGTTGTTTTACCGTGTTGGGACATTCCCTAGAACAGTTAGGCTCTCTACAAATAAATATTTTCCGCAAGGCTACCTTTCGGTCCAGGATTAGAGTCTTAGGAGGATTTGAAATTATGGAAGAGACTCGAAACGCAAATCGGCCATATGTTCATCTCAACCCTCCTCTGTGGAGAGGAAAGCGAATTGGCCGATTCGGACTGTTTGGTTTTGCTAAGTGTGTAATTACGTTTTTCCTAAAAAACGCGCATTGTCCTACTGAAATTGTTACAACTAGACAAACCCATAAACTCGTATTTTATTCGTTTGAAACTAAAGCTGCTGTGATTATTTCTACGTGTTGCACACTGCAGCGTACTGAAAATAAATAACATCGCGCAGAAACAAGTTGGATATGCAACCAAAATGTGCCAATCGGTTGCAAGGTCTCGTTGTTGCGCTAGCCGTTGTCATTTTTTGGTTCAGATGCCTAATTAATTAGCTTTTCTCGTCCAGAAATAATGTGTCTTAGAAAATGCGAAAATTAGGCAAAAATATGTGAAAACTGGGATAAAACCAGACTTATCACCCATTTCTCGCACTGTTCCGTCAATTTTCAACAATGCTAATTTGACGAAAATCGTTCTTTTAGAATATTTTAGTGAGATTGTAGTAACATTTAATCACGTTTTTCATGGGTGTACGGCATGTGTCACGCTTTGCTGCACATTACCTACAACAAATGCGTATTTCTGCATGCCGCGCTTGTTTCATTTTACTAAGCCATTTGTCTTGAATGGTCCAAATATAAGCAGGTGTATTAAGTTTTGTTATATCGTTGTTTGTATAGGACGATCATTCATGATTTTTGCAATTTTGGCTTCGATGCTCACAGGCAAAAAAGGGTGCACCGGATAGAGTTCCTTGGCAAAATTTTTTTCTTCCTCTCGGTGAAAACACGCCTTGTTGATATTCTTTCTCAAGTCAAGTTTTGAAAAATTCCACAAAAAATTAGTTGAAAATTCTGTTTTATCCTCAACAAAGAATTTTTTTTGATTTTTCCCATCCAGTTCATGCCAGGAAAGTCAGTGATAGAAATCGCATGAAAGATTACCTACTCTCATTCAACTAGTCTGGCTTTTCCGTTTTCTGAAAATTTTGCCAGGTGATATCAACCGGGAGCTTCATGGTCGGCAACTGGGTGGTGCCGAATTTTGTCAGGGAGCATGAACCGAGAGCCCCTTGCAAAATTTGGCATCACCCAGTTCTCGTCCAGGAGGCTCCCGGTTCACGCCCCCTGACCAAATCCGGCACCACACAGCTCCCGGTTGATGATCCTTGGCAAAATTTTTAGCGAAAGGAGAAGTCATACGATTTGAATCAGGGTAGGTTATCTCTCTATCCGTTCACCTGTATATACTTGCTTATTCTCGTTGTTTTTAGCGTTTGTGCGGACTCATTGTGTGTAGCGGCGAATGTTGGAAGGATCACTACTGCTGTCGACTGCTGTAATTATAATAATGCGTTGGGCTGCGAGACAACACACTCTCATTCGGCTCCAGAATCCGATTGTTTGTCTTCCGCGCGTTGCAGTCATGTAAGTTTTCCGGGGATTTCGCAGTCGGCCATTGGAAATGCAGCTGTTCCTGCCGATACTTCTGCTTTCGCTAATCATGTGTTCACAAACAACAATACATCTTTGCTAACACCGTCACTGGAAAGGTATTTGAATGATACCGAACCGGCGTTGTTTTTCTCTTCGTCAAGTACCGCCAACTTCGCGGGATTTTCGTTATATCCCGATATGGAAGATGAGTCATGCCACACTATGGAATGTGTCGAGGTTTTCGGACGTATCAGGTCACCATCAGTCTCTGATTGTAGTAGTGTAACTGACAACGCTGGAATTTTCGGTCAACGTTATTATCCGGATATGGACGACGGAAACAAATGCACCGCTTTTACTGAATCGGTACTTAGTGATACGTTCATCAGCGACCAGTCGTCACTTACGGATGTGGAAATGAGTCCCCTTCATTGCTCGTCGCCCATGGTTGCACATTCCGAAGGATCGAGTGCCGGATATCAAATCGATAATGGATTGGGGGGTACGCAGAATCATGGTAAGCATCTCATTCGCAAGGCTTAATCATTGGACCTACATAGTGCAATACGGAGTGAACCATAAGATAACTTTCATAAGTGTTGATTCAAGAAAGCGGGATGAAATTTTATGTCTATATATTGTATTAACTGGAGGTCATTTTTACCATAAACCCCTTGTTTTGAACGGGGTGGAGGGTTGTGCGACACGGGATTTGCCTGGGCGTGACCTAGGAACCCCTGCTTGAACGATGGTTTCGGAATCTGTAATGTTAAAATTCAGCGTTTTAACGAATATCTCTAAAATCGTTGCTCCTAGGAGCGGTGCACAAACGTCTGTGTTTGACTCAAGTGCAGCTTTAAAACATTTTTTACTTCATTGAATTCGGAGATGGGGAAGCGCTAGCTTCGGAATCGAAGAATTCTCACTAGGTCGCACTGTGGTGAAAAAGATGGGCGTCTGTTTATTTTTTCTACACACCCAGATCCCACCACAGGAGGCAAAGGGGGGTGCCCAGAGGTACGTACATGGCTAAAATGGGCCATTTTTGCTCATAATTCGGCAACGCTTGAACCCATTTGAATCATTTTTATATCGAAATTTATGTCTTAGGAAGTTTTATTTATGGGTATATAAATTATTTTGGTCGGGTGTGGCATGAGGGACTTAGCAAATGGCCAAATTTCCAAAATTTTGGTCAAATTTTGTCGAGGCGTAGCTATGTTACCACTCAAACGATTTGAGTGAAATTTGGTGTGTGGATACAAATATTGTGGGGTTACTTGCAAGTGTCAACAGATTTGATGCAATTGGTATTATGAGGCCAAAGTTGGCCCAACGCCATATATAGTCATCTGTGACATTACCACTTTTAACGATATATTAATAGGTTTGTGGCTCAAAATAAGTTCATATGGGTTTTCGTGGGTGCTGATTTCAAATCTTCACTGTATTTAAACGTATCTCTTCGTCCAGAGGTAGTTATATCAATGGGTGAGACAAGGCGAGTGGTGCTAAAGAGACGAGTGTCATGCGGTCTGTAGCAAATTCTGTTTGTTTTCTGTGCTCCTGTGTTTTGTTAAGATTCTTCTAGTTATACATAGATTACATACATATGATGTTCACAATTTTAAGGAGTTATGAGGTAGAGTTAACCCTCTTAGGGTACGTATTAGATATCTGATTATCAGTTTGCTGCATCTATGCCTTGTTGAACAGCAGATTAATAAATATTTTTTGGTTAGTTACATCTGTGTTTCGTAACAGGAATATATTTATTGAGTTGTTCCACTGTATGCGGGGTGTCTACGACCTGAAAACCTGATTTTTAGCAAAAAAACCTGATTCTTTGAGGTCCGTAGTTATGAAATCGCCAAAATCCTGAAAAATGACAAGAAAAAACCTGATTTTTTTCAATTATTTTAGAAATGAATTGGTTTTGTTAGAAGCATATTATCACAAAGTTATAATATGCTTCTAAGTTCGAATCATGTTTCAGATATTCTAAACATACCATAATTACTTATAACAATACATACCTACAGCATGCCATCTTATACATGGCTCAACAGCAGTTTATTCCCCGAATTTCCTTCTGATCTCAAAATTGCGCGCTGTACTGCATGTAGTAAATTGTTTTCACTTGGCAATATGGGCATACAGGCCCTTCGTCGGCACCGCAACGGCTCTGCTCATAACGCAGCTATAGCACTGACCACGGGAACTCAGAGCATACCTTATAAATAGGTTGAAAACATGTGCTGAGGGTATTAAAATTCTTTGTTAAAACCCTGAAAATTACCCCCAAAAACCTTAAAAATGGAGCGAGTCAGCCCGTAGACACCCTGTGTATGTTAACATTACAGTACCCCATTTCTCCGAATTCATACACTTGGCATGTCGCTAAGATTCTAGTTTAATCGACTTTTTTATTTCAGAAATGGGGTTTTTCAAAAATTTAACCAGGTTTTTATGTGAAGTTCACCTCTGGGAGAAACAAAAAATTTGACCAGGGATTACAAACGGAAGGCATGGCCGTTTTTGTCAGGGAACCTAAAATGTCGGCACACCTGTTTGGAGGCATCGGAATATAATACAATCCAGAGAGCATTGATGCTGATTGTCAACGGGTTTCGCATGGCTTTGTTGAGGACACAGTTGTCTCGCTAAAGCGAGACCATATTGACGATGAAAAACGTAAGAGAATTTTAGCAGTTTTCCTAATCCGGTTCTGTTTTCAATAATTTGCTCTATTAAGAATAATGTCACTATTCTATGAAGAGGTTTTTTTAATATGTTGGCTTGTTTCGCTGAAAAATTTGTTGAGACATCATGCGATGGCGTTTCTGGTCTTGAACCAGGCAACGCGAGATTTGCTAGGCTGCTTGACTCGATGTGATTTTTTGTGAAAGCATGTGGGAGGCCATTTATCGTTTGATCCGAGACCTGTCTAATGCTTATGAAAATTCATACTCAGAGCACATCGCTTAAGTAAATAGGCTAGAAATGCAGCTGCTAGGATGCCGCTTCAATGAAGTTAAAAGTATCTTTTTAAATGTTTTTTTCGGTCGAAATTTTAGAAAGAATTTCCATTCTTATGTGTCAGCTGGGGACACCAAAAGTTTTCCTTGAGAGTTCTTGCAACACATCAAGTGTCTATGCTGGTCTCCAGATAAGTAAACCGTCGTATGCGGCGTACCAACTAGTATCTCGCAAACGAGGGTGAAACAGAGTGAGCTTGGCTACATTTTTAAGTTATATTTTGCTGCATGTAACAGACTTTGATTCATGTATACCACCCAAAAATTTCCTGAACCCTGAACCCATTGAAAATTCTAAAACCCTGCCGACCATAAACCCATCGAAAACAACTGACAACACTTCAGGTATTTGTGATGGTCTCTAAATAATCAAACCATCGTATTCAGCCTACCAGAAAACTTATGTACACAATTCTTGATGACCTGTACGCAGTACGTAACCAAACAACTGAATACAGACTTTATCCTGGAAAGCTGGTTCATTGGCCTTCAACCCACTACAAGGCATGAACTTTGAAGGCTGGACTCTACATAGCCAAAAAATTGTATTCATCGTAGACTCTAGACAACCAAATCGTATTCGGAATGCCGAAAAACCTATAGCAAAACCATTGTATCCAGCGTGCGTTAGGTAAAATAAGCAGTACCACGGCGAAATATGAACAGTTGCTATCTCTGACGAAGGGTTTGACGTGTCATATTTGGGCTTACAGCGGACCAGAGAATGGTCCCACAACAAGTCGTGGTCAGCAAAGTTGTATCTCGCTTCTAACTGGTGGTCTCCATTTTTCGATATGAAGCCTGAGATATGAGTTGCGAAACGCTGGCACTCATATGGCCAGATTTTACAAAGAACCCTTAAAAACTCGTTTTTGCCATCTGGAGCGGGAAGATGGGGTCGGAGCTGTTAGAGGCTAAACTAAAAAACACGGCGTAAAACATAAAAAATATCGAAATCCATCCATTCGAAAATAGGCGATAGAAAATGAAATTTTCATGATTTTCCCGTGACGCCCTCGCTTCGCTCGTTCCGTTTCAAAAACTTATGCATAAACCATTATAAATATATACCCGGTACGGTATATATATAACCAAACTGCTGAAGACATACTATATTACATAAATCGGGTTCGTTGACCATAAACCCAATGAAACCTCTGAAAAGGCGTGAAATATACGTGCTATCTCTAGATCGTTGTAAGGTAAAACAAGCAATACATCCATAAGTCTGTGCGGTACTTTTCAATTAAACCGGTCCAATTCGGTAACAGAGTATGGCTAACGCAGAAGTACTTAGGGTATGCTTGGCTAACATAAATTGCGTCAAGCACCCGCCAGTGCGCTTGTAAACTTGGTAAATCAATCTAAATTGAAGTAAACTAACGTTATCTGCAACGCAGCTAGAAACTGCTTTCTTGACAATGAACTGTATTTATTGAAACTGTGCGAGCAGCATCACAGTGTGTCTCATTTATAGCATTCTGATTAGAAAGTTATCACCATTATGATCTAACTGACGGGCACTGCTTGTCCAACGCTAGCCTAAACAGTGTCTCTGACCACTGATCAGAAAATTACCTTCTATCTATTATTTTCTCTTAGAATCATATAAACCAATAATTTTAAGTTTCCTACAGAAGAACATGCAACAAACGTATGTGTAGTAAAGGGACGCAACTGGAGACAGAGCGAAAGTGTGTATTCTACGCTCCAAGTTTTGTAAGACCTTTCGATTTGATGCAGTATACGCAATGGTGTATAGTGGAAGGCATTTTTTGCTCTGGGTGTCCAAAAATCGACATATTTGATCGATAAATAAACATTATTAGCTTCCTCAGTCTCTTTAAAGTTTCATAAAGGCAATAATACCATCGCAAAACATTAAGTTTAATGTAAACGTTATTTTTAATGCATTTTAAATCCACTATACCTTGATTTCTTCCTTCATCTGTTTTACTATATATAAATTTCGAAGACCAAGTTCCGGGGTCATTTCACGCTACGATGACGTTTTGCCCCAGAAAAAATGACTAATGACTTTTTTGGCTCTGATTATCTTCATTTTTACACCCTATGACCAAAAAACATCAAGGATCCGTAATTTGAGGTCGTTATAGTAAATTTTTTAACCGTTTTTATGCTATGGCTTCCCAAATACCACCCCCCTGCTGCTCCGCAAGGTACTATAAAATGGCCTCTGGTATGCTCCAGGTTGCATCTAGCCTCGATTTTGTGATCGTATCTCGTGCAGCCCGTCAGCGCGGTCAAAATGACGTTATGCGGAACTCCGTATATCAAAAACTAAGCTTTTTATGCCTATTCTTGGGTCAAATTTAACACTTTTAAAACACGGGGGGTGCCGATTTATACCGGTTATTAAATGGAAACGAAGCGGCCATACGCGGTAGCCATTTATGTCGATAGTTTAGCCTGGGGGAAGTGTTATGCAAAAAAATTCAAAACATTCCCTTTGCCAGATATGTTAGAATACCGGAAGTAGCTTGTGGTCGGGGTGGGGGGTAAAAATGTGAAATGGCCAATTCGACCGTGTTTAACCAGCATAGTTAACTTGAAAACGGTATGTAAGATATTCTATACCACAATTTCCACTATGAGGGTACAAAATGGCAGCCCATATCAACTGCCAGTGTACATGCCTGAGGCCATGGTCGGGGGGGGGTAAATTTAGAATTTTTTTAAAAAATAATTTTGCGACATATGTCGTCCAAATGTATTGCCACAATGTATTATGAACCAAAAGCGTGAAATTTCCTCGAAATAACATCGTATGTTCGATTTTTCCACATTTTGGTGGTGGTCGGGGGTGGGTAAAAGGCTGAGATCAACAGGTTGGGCGCGAGATAGAGCTCCGGTCGTTTCATCATTCGCTTCGTGATTGGAAAGAACCATAACAGAAAAATTAATTGACTTCTACTGACTCCACCATACCCCTAACTAGCAACGGTCGGGGGGGGGTAATCAAATGTGCTAAAATCGATCTTTTGACCCTAGCGCTGGGGTAAGTAACAGCAAGCACCTGGGTTAATATTTTTTCAAAAGGCACCCAGGGGACAGGTATGATATATGAACAACGTTTATGTACCATGCATAAGTAACGAGCAATGACCAAAAAAGGAATTTGGTCGGGGGGGGTAAAACTGGGGTTCATGCCATATCGACAGCTGTCACTCTCCATGATTGGAGTAGATTTGAAAATCGTGCAATTAAAAATGTTGTGTAGACCTGACTAATCCTGCATAGAAAAGAATTTGGGCCATAACTTCGAACACGGAGCCACGACCCTACCCGAAAAAAAGAGGTCGTAAAATTAGTCATTACGATTTTTGTCAATTTGGGACTTATGTGGATGTCCAGCCTGTTACGGCGTGCGTGAAGCAGAAAAATTTTTTGTTTGAACTAGCTAACTAATGACGCTTCCTAGCGCAAATAACATTTTTACCAGTTTCCTGCACGTTTACGTGCTACTGGCCAAAATATCCAGTTTTACCCCCCCCTACCAAAAGGTCATCGTAGCGTGAAATGACCCCGCATCCTGTTTAAATGGACGGTTCCGGTTGCTGGTTCCAGTTCCGGTTATTCCCTGCTAATTTCGTACAACTTTCTTAAATCTCCCTAACCCGTTAATTTTTAAATATAATTGCTGCAAACCGCGTTATCAATTAATCTTAGAATTGTAAACTTCGCTTCGTAACTATAACTAATTTTTCCGATAGACAAAATCATTTTTATGAGATTCTCGGAATCTCTAAATAAATGGCAACAAATTTTGGGAAATCCAACACTAATACACTTATATATCCGCTAATGTAAGTGTAATACGTAC
>JASANE010002729.1:0-24503 GCA_030248225.1 Trileptium ribeirensis
GGGGGGGTTAAAACCGCCATTTTATATCTACTATTAGCTTATTAACTAACCAATTATCATATTTCTAACATCCTCGAATCGTAATAAACACCAGATTCGTAATCACCAACACGAGATGTATTATACGCACCAAAATAATAGCTTTGCACTAATTATTCATTGAAACATAAACAAGTTTTGTTCCAAAATGCTCAAAATGGGCTAACAGCCTTAACTAATTTGCTAACTACTAATTAACTAAACTTTGACAAAAACGATGTCTCTTGCACTTACATAATATTAGGCGTTTGAAACAAAAAGTTAACCGGCGTAGTAGTTATTGAGTAATTCAACGGACGGACGGACATACGGAGCCTAATTTTCACCCTCTGACGAAAATGAAAACCCTTCGTTTCGTTCCGCTCAATAATAAAAATGAAAATATGCCAAAAATGCTGGCAAATCTGACTAAACAAACTGCTTTTGCCTGAACACAAAATTAACCGGTAGTTTGAAAACTTTTGATACGTTTTTAATAGTTGAAGCTTTGAAGCATAACATTGAAAGATTTATGCTATCTATAAACTGCCGTCAGTTTAGAGAGATCATGTCAAAACTTTTGGGCACGAAGGAACAAAAAGCTTCGGTTACAAAGTTTAGAGCATCTCATCCGGCATATGCTGCGCTATAACAAAACTTGATTCAAAATGCGTAAGTCCACTTTATGTTCATAAATTTTGGTTGTTCAACCTGGTTTGAATCAAAACGGGTTTTTGAGTGGGAATGAGACCCAAAATACACGAAAACCCAATCGAGTTTAATTCTCCTAAGGGCGCGCTTGACTGGATCACATCTAATTCGCCTAGATCAAATGCACACTCCAACTGTTTACTTGTTCCCTTGTTTATTTCTTGGCACATCCAAAAATTCTTCCCAATCGGGAACACTCAATGTAAAAATGTGCAATACAACATCTACATTATATATAATACAAATTCCGGGCTCCCCGCATGGAGCCCGCATCGCATGTGCTCATAAAACTTTAAATATGGCGTGAATTTCAAATTTTCGGTGACGGAAAACGATCCCCGAGCTCCGATAGAGCTCTTTTAGAAGCACGGAACCCACGACCCGAAATATTAATCGCTAACAATGAAATTTGTAGTCCACAAATCCCTCGACCCAAAAGTTGGAGAGCCAGTAACGAGTTTCAAAAGCTGACAATCTAATTGGGATGACGAACTGGTATTCGGTGAGCTCCACTTGGGCTCTTTTAGAAACGCGGAACCCTCAGCCCAAAATTTGTCATTGTGATATAAGTCTTCGGTTTACCTCCACGCTGTTCCTATAAAATTTTTCTCCGTTCGTGGTACCAACTAAATTTTCCCTTAAATTGTTCTGTTGGAATCATAGAACCGTAGGCGCAGAACTTACGGGAGCGCGAGATATCCAACGGACACCCCAGCACCCGCAAGGGCTGCCCCATTCCTATGCCTAAGCGAGAAAATTTCGGGAATTTTGAGAAATGCCTCAGGCGGACCCCTTCCACGCGTCTGCAGTCGAAGAGTCCACCCGAGCTAAGCATGATCTTCCAGATTTTCGATGCCCAAATTTTGTTCCAAGCGTGCGGCCTCACCAGTAAAATTTTCAAACGGTTCAGGCTATTAATCACTATTACCAGTAAACAAAAATTTTCTAGAGCCAAGTGAAAACGAAACTGAACACCACGAAACAGTACACCCACTGGGCGTCCACATTAGACACTACCCAGTGGGTGGGGAACCAGTCGAGTTCGGGGCCTCCCTCTTGGTTGAAATTGTCCCCACGCTTTTAACCCAGCAAATTTTCGTCCCCACCGAATTCCAACCGCGGAAGCGTAGGCACGGCACTTACGGGAGCGCGAGATATCCAACGGACATCCCAGCACCCGCAAGGGCTGCCCTTTGTTCTAAACTCGAGCGAAAATTCAAAAACTGCGAAACGCCCGGGGCGGACCTCTTCCACGCGTCTGCAGGTCGAAGAGTCCACCTGGGTTAGAGAGACAAACAAACGAGAGAGAAAAGGAAACTTAAAGCGTGCAAGCTACGGCGACAACCGCCGTCAAACTCCAAGCTTAAAATCGCTGTCCCTCGACTACGACGTACCCCCCAAAAGTGCCAAAAGATTTCACATTTGAAAACCTTCCACAACAATAAATCGACAACATAAGCCTCGGGTACAATAAAAAGCAACCGCACAGACAAAATAAAATAAACGAGATGTTAACGTTGCCTTGTAATATGAAGCTAAGCCATAGCGGGCACTTAACAATATGATGGCCAGCAGCTACACTGACTTGGCCGATGCTCGCCAAAGAGACAAAACTGCGCGCTGGTAGGCGCGGCCAAAATTTTAGGGGAAATGTATAACAGCGCTCGGGGCGCTGTTTTTGAGCAGGGATATCGGCACATTTTTGCCGATATCTCATGAACGAAAGACAGCAGGCGGTCGGGGGCAGGACCAGAATCATGCCCTGGCAGGTCGGCTGCGGGAGAAATTTAAATTATGACCGTAGCTCCCACTAGAGGCCCGTTAGAGTCCGAATTAAACTTACAAAACCCGAAATTTTAGTGTATCATTTTAGTTTGGAGGATCCTGAGCGGACCCGAGGGGGTGGGCGGCCCCGATTTTCAACTAAGCAGTTAGGGTGGGACCCGATAACGGTCCCGGGCTCCAAAATCAGTAGTTTTTTATTATTCTGAGTGCCTTTTTGGGCGTAGAAAATTGGGGGCTTAAACGCCTGTTCGGGGGTCCATAAGTATTTAGGGGAACCAAATCTTTTGACCCGCCTGGCCAATTCGACTCCCCAAAAGAGTCCTTAAGATGGTTTAGTCACCCCCGTCCTCCTAAGATTAGTAGAAAACACAAAAATTGAACTTTTAGTGGCACACCCTAAAATAATGCCTTAGAAAACCTGTATCCGCGATTTTAGTTCCCCAGGACCGAAAATTGGATTGCCCAAGCATGATCGGCCTGTGCATGTAAAATTCTGAAGTCGTCCTGGTAATTTCTGACCCTACCCAAAATGCATATATACACATATACGAACCATAGGCACGACAGACATCAAACGAATACTGATAACCGCTCGGCGTGTGCGCT
This sequence comes from Trileptium ribeirensis, assembly GCA_030248225.1. Lineage (NCBI taxonomy): Eukaryota > Metazoa > Nematoda > Enoplea > Enoplida > Thoracostomopsidae > Trileptium > Trileptium ribeirensis. Next base: position 3,121 of record JASANE010002729.1, read on the forward strand.
GGGATCGGCCCAGGGTGACCAGTTTTCTTGTAAGACCCAAAAATTCCTGTGACATCCGTAGGTCCCCGGCCTCTCCGAACGTACACCCGTTCATCGCACAATTATAACATCGTATACTATAATGCTCGATACGTTTTACAAACAATATGCAACATCAAATTTTTATAAGGATCGTCCGGACACCCCTAGTCGTGATACTTGTCTTTCGTATTTGGTGCCAAAATCATCCCGTGCACCTTCGGGTGGTGGAGTGTGACCTTACAAGTATGACATCAATAAAATATAATGGCTTATTTTCATACTCAATACAATACTACACAATTATATCAATTCATAGGGAGATCACACTCCACTGGTATCCGGTCGTCCATTCCCGTTTTTTCCTACGAATTTTGACACGTTTCAAGCGTTTTATCTTTTTCATAAAATTGGGCTGTTGCATCTTTTAAAATTTTTTGGATTTATTAGACTCCTTACTTAGGGTAAGAGTGTAAATCCAGTAGAAAGATGAATTTGCGTGAAAATTTCGCCGTTAAAACCACAGATGCACAGCCCGTTATTAGTTTTAATCAGACAAATTTAAAATAGTTATAGGATTTGGCGTGAAATTTAGAAAAATTTCCGAAGGTTTTAGAATAGTGCGTGTAATTTGCTATATTTCCAGAACATTTCTATAAAAATTGATAAATTTGGTAGATAATTTGATAAATTTCAGTAAGATTTGTGTAAAATTTCAGTAAGAATTTTATAAATTTCAGGGCAGAAAGGGCGACTTAGTGTTGTCCGATCAAGAAAACGTGAAAACGTCGCCCCTTTCTGCCTTATTTTCCGAAAATTTTCGAAGTTTTCCCTTATGGGCTAAATTGTTAAAATGGTTTAAATCATGTGAAATTTTCTTTCTCCTATATTAATTTAGCGTTAGTTCCCTGCACCTGGTCATCTAAAATAATATTGTGATTATCCATTTATATATATACTGTCATAACCATTCATTATTGTATGCAATATATACACTGGCACGTACCTCTCAAAGGTTTATTTGAGTTTGGTCACCCCCGGGAAAGGTGCCTGACCCAGGAGTTCCCTTGAGAAACATGGAAATGTTTTACTATTGAATTAGTTCGTAATTTTGCTTGGGTATGAAATTCGGAAATTTTATTTTGAGGGAGATTATATTTACTTATTGAACTTTGGCGTTAGGTTGACTTGGTTTGGGTTATTCGGTGTCGCTAGTGCTTCCTATTTCTCGAGTCTCGGACATCACTTTCTAGGAGATTTTGTATCGCGCCTTGGCTGCTTTCCGCTCGCTTCTGCTACTGCTCGCTGCCACTAGCCATATTTAGATATCACTCGTAGATTCCTGTCAATTCTCGCATGGACTTATTCGCTCGCAGTGCCATTCTCGTCTTAATTTCGCGAGTTCGGTGTTGCCCTCAATGCGTTAGGCGTCCTAGCTCGGCGTCCCTAACCAGACGGTTTACCCACTCATGCAAGTTCCGCCGACAATTATGGGACACCATCGGCTCGTCAAAATGCGGTCTTTCTTGCCATTTCATATGTGGCTCGTCCCGTTCCCACGCGTCTGTACTGTGGAACGCGACCGGCCAGGAAGGCATGTAAACGTTGTGGAAGGTGCCGTGCTGCCGTCGATGGTTAGCCATGAGCTGCTTGAGTTCGGCCGTCCATGACAAAGCGTCCTGATTGGTGGCAGCCCATCGGGGTGCCGGGGGCGCTATGACGATGACCGTGATGGCTGCGACTCGACGAGAAAGCACACCCAAGTGCCGCTTGAATTTGCGAAAGGCGGTGTTCGGCAAGGACGCGTGGAGCTGCTCCATTGGTGCCTTGCGGTAGATGAATTTGGAACCCGCCGAGTATGACGATGCAGCTAGTTTGCGGGGTTAGGATCGCGTTGGCTAGCTGCAATAGCTGCACCATGGTTGATCCGGGCCACCCATTGACGATGGCCATTTCTAATATCGGTAGCGCCGGGACGTCACCCACTATGACTGTCTTGGGCCAACGAGTGTGACCGGTAGCACGGTAGTCCCGTACTTCCTCAAGCAATATGCCCATGACGTTGTGACAGCGCGTCGGGGCTCCCTGTTGTTGCAGCTGCTGATTGGTGCGCCCGACGCACCAGAAGGTGTCCGTTGTGGCCTAACAGCTGTTGGTCGTCCGTGAGTCGCAAGATCCGTGCATATTCCGGTATGGCGAATTTTCTGAGCAGTATTGACCGCATGATATGCTCGAGAAGCGGATTGAAACGGGCCTGGGTAACACCGTCAATGAGCTCGGTCTTTAGTTCTCGAGCTCGCGTCTTGAGCTGCAGCGGGGTGCCGGTCATGAGTAGCAGTTCTCGGACGGCATCGGTCAGTTCCAGCAGCGACAGCACCTGTACTTTGTAGTGCTTCTCAACGGTCGACAAGGTGTTACCGTCGTGCGCGAATGGGGCTGGTGCCTCGTGCATATGCGATAATTCCGGCCACTCGGTACCATGGGATAGAAATGTCACGTATGGCTTGGTCAAATCCACACGGTAGGTCAGGATCGCCGGAAGCTGGAACCCAGTCGATTCTGGTGGGGCGAATGGCCCGCTGACCGGTACGCATCCGCCGGATCGCCTCCGAGTCTGATCGGCTCCGTCGCTGCGTCGAGATTGCGAGGTGCTGGCCATCTGCAAGAATAAAGTCAAATAGATATTTGGGTTGCTGTTACGTGGAGTCGCTCTACTTCATTAATCGCTCGCTAGTTCAATCTTTGTACTCTGTCTTGCCTACGCGTCGACTCGTGGCTGCTATTCTGTGCGTCTCCCTTACTTCCCCAAAATGATCACTTCTCTTCCCCCTTTCTACCGTTTTGATTGGTACGGCCTTACTCTTGCCAGGTCTCAGCTTGGTTAAACAGGTGAGCCTCACCCATGCGCCAAAACATGTCCGTGCGCCGGATCAGTTCTTCGGTCCAGTCACGCAGTTGCGGCCAAAATGGTGGAGAGACGACTGGCTCGGCCCACCGTTGGCGCTCTTCGCCCCGATTAAATGGCCCGATGGGGTCCTAGGCCTCGATTCCCCTCAGCGCCGCGGGCCAATTTGGCATGATGACGCCCATGAGCGCCTGGTGCCCATCCACCATCCTGGTTCTCCGCTCGATTAGTTCATTAAACCAGGCTGTACTATCGACCTTGAAGTCGTCCCAGTGTGGCGCCGGTGCGGTGACGACAACGGCCGAGTCTGCCCGGAGCCGTCGCTCGAAAACCATTAGGTGGCGCTAGATCCGTTTGAGGTAGGTACCAGGTGAGAAGGCCTTATTCGGCAGGTGCCGGACGTCCCGGTAGCCGCCGATGATGATAACGCAATCTGTTTGCGGCGTCAAGAATGCATTCGCCCAGTGGATTAGCGAAATCATATTAAGCCCGGGCCGCACGAAGGTTATTCGATTGTGGTCATCAGCCACATCCAGCAAGGACAAGGCGCGTTCATCACCGACGACGATGGTCCTCGGCCACAGCACGAAACGGTCGCGGCGGAAGGACCGAATGTGGCACAGCAAATGGCCCAATACGTTGTGGTGCGCCGGTTGGTTTGCACCGCACTCGCTCCGGTGGACGGCTGTTCTCCAAAAGTTGTCGAATGCGTCGTTTAGGAGCGGTTTGTGGCCCGAATCGTCCAGCTCCTCCAAGTAGTCGAGCTCTTGGAAGTTCGCCAGCAGGATTGGGCGCATTACGTGTGGCTAGTACGACCGGAGCCACCGTCGAGTGTTTGCTCGCAGGGTGCGGAGGAAGGCTACGCCGCGTAGTTTGACCTCCGTTGGCGACATCCGTTGGTCCAGCATGTTGGCGACCATGGCGACGAAACCTAACAGTTCCAATATTGTTAGGTAGAAATGTTCGGTGACGCTACTGAGCTGGCGGCCGTTGTGTTTGAAGCCACCATGCAGATAATGTTCATTCGCCAGCGTGGTCCGGTTGGAGCGTTTGAGCGCGACCGCATACCAGAAGCGTGAGCTGCTCATGTGGCTTTGAGAAACGGTCGAATAACGGTGTCCATCGCACACCGCCGGCGCGTGTAGCACTCCTTGTGGAATTCGGGGCGCACGAAGATCGTTGTGGTTGTAGCTGCGGCGCATCTAAAATGGAGGAAGCACTGGTTAATTTACATGGTATGGATGAAAATTAGGTCTGCCTTAACTTTCACCCCTTTTTCTGGGTTTTGCGGGGGATTTGGGTTCTATCTCGGGGTGCGTGCCGTTATGTCGAGTAGTTTAGTCCACTTGCCGGTCCGACTCGCCGGACTCAGATTCCTCATGTGGTGGTGGTCGAGGTACGCGCTGTTGCCAAGCGGCGGGGTGCAGTTCTTGGCTAGAGGGGCAGCGTGGGAATGTGGTTGGTGGTAGAGTTCCGCCTGGAGAGCGTTCGCCCATCAAAAGTGGTCTTGGGGTCAGTATTGGCGCGCTAGTCATTGAGGTGGTGACGCTGGTGGATTGTGCGAGTGTGGCGGAAGCTAGCCTAGTTGTTGCTCCAGCAGTATTGGCAGTGGTTGTCTCTGGTTCCTGGAAAGTCACGCGTCTAGGCCTGCGTAAGGCCTCTCCTACTTCCTCGTCCGATGCCGCGCCGTATGGCCTAAAGACCCGGTCTCTAGCCTGTCGATGCAAAAGTTGCCTTGTTGGGGCCGTAGCGTGGGTGGTGCTGAATCGTATTATTCCCGAGGAGGTGGTAGTGGCAGTGGTGCGTACTAACTCGGTAATGGTCACTGTGGACGGTCCCGGTTGTTCGGTGCTGGTAAACTGAATTGTTGAACCGCCCCGAGCCGGCACAATTTGTTTCCGTTGGGTGGCCCGTCCAACAAAGGCTTTCCCTCGTTCTTCTGGCGGTGCTCGCGTGCTCCTTTGCTCGCTAGGCGGTGCTCGGATGCGAGGAGGGGTACTTAGTGTCACTGCCCTCACAGTTCCTCTTCGAGGTGCTGGTGTTTCACTACTTGATTCCGCTAGCGTGAATTCACTAAATGAGTCAGAGGCTCCCGGTTGTGTGGTAGGCGTCCTAGAACCACTGCTTGATGTTCCTAGTCTTGCCTGGCCATGTCGTTCGGCCGAAGATGGTTCCTGCGAGGTTTGACTAGACAACTCGTCGTCTGCTTCAGCTGCTCTCACGTCTGCCGTCGTGCCCTCTCCGGAGGTGTCCGACAAGTAACTGGACATTGGTGACCCTGGAGGTGGCTGGGTCAATGGTGCCTCGCGGAAGACCCACTGCTGAGGAGACATGGGCCTGTCAGCGGCTGCTGGTGGAGCGCTATAAGGGCGCATTGTTGTATAGTCTCCTATGGTTTGAGTGGACATTTCCATCGGTACTCGTAGTCGCGATGCCATGATGTGTTAAGCTGGTCGCAATTGGAATAATGGGTGGTCCTGCGCGGCGAGCATAATTGCGTAGCGTAGATCCCCTGAGGTGTATATTCCTGGTACTGCGATTCCGCCTGAAGCTCCGCGTGGCGTGGTGGATAGCGTGGTGTCCGCTAGGTAGAAATGTTGTCCCTCGAGTATTCCAACACCTACTGTCGGTACGCCAAACGGAACTTCCTCACTGGTAGCCACTATTCTTTCCATCGTGGTCACTGGCACTGTATGTTGTCCATACTCTACCTGCGTGTCTCGGCTACCAGGTTCTGGCATGTATGAAAAGGCCTCCTGACTAGTAGCCTGCTCTTGTGCTATTGGTGGCCAGGAAGGTTCTATTTCCCTATCCGGATCAGTCAGGGGAATCCGATTCCTGGCCGTCCTTGGAGGTTTGTAATCGTCTGTCCGATACTCGACATGTTCCATTGCTGCTTGCTCAGCTTCGATCTCAGCGTAAGTCCGACGGTATAAATTAAGGTAGTTGGGGTCACTCATTTCTATGCTTTCCGTATCGGAGCTATCACTGACTGCCGTTCTTACGGTGCGTACTGCTACCTCGTCTACCGGTTCTATCTCAGTGACAAAATCCCTATCAGCGATAATTCGTTGTGTTGCCTCACTTAAACCCCTTTCCAGTACGGAAGCGTGTACCTGCCGTAACCAGTCTGCTACATTGGGTACTGGGTCTAATGCCCTAAAACATGGCTTAGTTCTATTAATGTGTACGACATGGGCCATGCCTTCTTGATTAGAATGCATTCGTAAGCGCATACACGGCGGGGTGATCCCGAATATTTCGTATGGTCCACACCATCGAGGCGTGAGCTTCCTAGATGTTCCTGGTGTAGTATTGTGTCTATAAACCCAAACTAATTCTCCTGTATGATAGCGTGGTTCGCGAGCTGGCCTATCGTACCTTAGCCGATTTAATTCTTGAGCGGCTTTCATTGATTGGTAAGCACGCTCCCTAATAGAAGCCATCCAGCGCTGCGCGTTGGCCCTATAGGAATGTGCTCCGGTGTATCCAGTATATGTGTGTCATATTCTCCAGGCAACCTAGGATAAAATCCGTGCATTAGCAAAAAGGGTGGGTATTTTGCTGCTGTGTGTACCGAAGAGTTATAGGCCATTATGCAAAATGGTAAGGATGCATCCCATGAGTGGTGATCATCCTGTGGTACACCCACTCGTAACAAGTATAGTAGTGTCTTATTGAATCTTTTAACCTTCCCCGTACAACGTCCATCGTACCCCTTTTGCGTACAACCTGGGGTGCGTTGGACCCCAATCACCAGTAGTGACAAAAACGGGATCGCCTCACACCTAATGCTAAAAGTAAAACTGTTTTTGCCAGAATCTGTGTAAATGTTGTTTCGAACAGGTATTTGTGTCACTGTATTGATTACAGTCATCGTTCCAAAAGACACAACTGATGAATATACAGCAAAAATTTGACAAATAAACTATTTTAGAAAAAAACACTGAAATTCTGACACTCAGAACACATCACTGTTGCATGTTCGTTACACACGAAATTACCGCAATTGCTACACTTTTGCCTCACTTTTCGGTCCAGTGATCGCGGGCAGATGTGACAACGTCCTTTCCCAACTGCATCCTGTGCGACTCTAGACACACTTGGTAATTCGTATTTCAGCGACTGTAGCGCAACCTTTACACCTTTCTGCAACGCCCTGGGGTTGCGGATTCGGTCCTGAATTACAGGTTCTACCAATTCTCGTTCCAATTCAACCAAAAATTTTCTTCGTCGGTCAGGTTTCCCAGGATTCCATTGTGGATCTTTGTCCACCCAAGCAGTAAAGGCTGCAACTAAACCCACGTCAACCATATTGTAGAACAAAACGAGCGGCCACCTTCGCGTTATGCGCTTACAGGAGTATATCCGAACCATATGGTCCAGGTTATCAACGCCCGATTTTGTTTCATTATAGTGTTCGATGATATGAGGCTTGCAGCTATTGTCGAGAGAAACAACATTATCATGATGCATGCTGGAAAGTAATAACACCGCTCTGTTCTTCTTTGGAACATAGCTGACCAGGGTGATTTGGCGATCGAATCCAAATAAGCTTGACTCAGCAGCGCGCTCACGATTTGGAAGCATTTCACGTGGAACAAACCGTTTGTTTTTTCTGACCGTGCCGACAACAGTTAACTTCCGTAAAAGGAGATCCTCTGCCAGTTGTTTGTCGGTGAAAAAATTATCCATAGTTACGTTCCTGCCAGATTGGAAATACGGGTTTACTAAATTTTTCACTACGTTGGATGCAACATTGCCTTGGCGCTCTTGACCGGGCTGCCTTCCCAAATAAATTTCAGCATTCAGTGGGTAGCTGGTTTTCGCATCTGTCACCCAAAATATTTTTATACCGTATTTTCCGGGTTTCGTTGGCATGTACTGTCGAAATTCGCACTTCGCTCTGGTCGCTACTAACTGGTCATCGGTTGTTAGGTCCAACCCCGGTTTGTAAAATTTTGGCAGTTGCGACACAAATATGGTCCAAACGTCTCGGAAGGCATCCGCCTTATCTGTTTTTTTTCGATCGTTGCGTGTTCTCTGGTCATCAAATCGAAGATACTTTGCGATTTCATGGAATCCATTTCGAGTCATAACAGCCCAAAAAATTGGTCTACCCTCTTCAGCCCACAGTTCCGTTGTAGCTTCCATATTTGAGCGGTAAGCTCCCGCCAATACAACTAAGCCAATCCAAGCTTTTAGTTCGTTTAGTGTGAGCGATTTCCAGTTTAATGCTGATTCGGCTGCTTTTCGGTTGGTGTGACGAATAATATCGAGTATTTCATCAGTAATAGTGAAAAAGATTCGTTCAAAGACTGAATATTGGCAAACTGTCTCGTGTGCCCCTGGCGCTCTCTTACAATATTCTCTAGCCCGGCACGAACACCAACTCGGTTTGGAGGATTTCGAGACCACATTGTATTATCCGGCGAAATGAAATAAGGTTCTCCGGTATCAATATCACCATCCGAATAGTCGCTGGAGTCGTATGTATCATGCGATTCAACCTGGTCGTTTTCATCTATGTCCGACGCAGAATCGTCGTCATCGCTGATTTCAAGGCCGAACGAATAGTGGTAATCCATGGTAATATAAACGATATATTTGTATAAACATAAGAGAATTACAGGCTAATTTCTCTACAGTCTGAAATAGGCAATGTATGTAAATTATGTACGGAAAAGTATTCATAAAGGCCAAAATATATTGTTAATGCTTGGGGTCCGTTGGACCCCAGGTGATATGGCTGTAATAGTAGAAAATTAGAACGTACCAACTTCATGCAATCCAATGCAGCGATTTATATATCTTCTGCTATGTTGCTTAGTTGGTGTTCCTGATAGGTGCCCTGAACTAACACCTTCGTAGCATGATAAGCAAAGGAATACTGGGAGTTCAAACATGGCATGGGGTCCAATGGACCACACGTTGTACCCAGAGGGTTAAGTTTCACAAAAGTTAACACGTTCACTAATGGTCCATGTATAGTCAAACAGTTAATGTTCTGGTTGAAAATACGTGAGAGAACGAAACTAAGTACTCAAGCCATTAAGTCAACTTTTGAACACCTTACAGCGACCCAACTTAAGCTGAAAAGCGTAACATTTTATCTTGAAAAAAGGACAAATAGTCTTAGGGTTTTTGCAGGAGATGGAATATAGTTGTCAGAACAAAAAACTTAACTTTATCGTGGACATTACATCCCGTAAATAGCTTAAGCACCAAACTGTAGTACACATTTTCTGACACCGCTAAACCATCTTGTGCCAAGTCAAATTTTATTCTATATTTAGTTTTAATTCCCTCCAGTTTTTTACGAACAAATTACATTAATACCCTACGCTTCGTTCCATCAATATGGCTGCTGTCGCACTAATCAACAAACTCCGGTCCTTTATGCTCCAAAAAACCTAAAACAATTACTTAGCTAGACCAAAATACCAAGTCTTACTAAACTTGTTAGTCAAACGGTTTAAAACAATCGTCAAATAACTGAAAAACAGCTGCATAATTTCTCCGACATTTAACTAGTAATAGCTGTCTAGACAATAACTATTCAACTTTTAAACATCTATATGTTAGAAATAGCACAAATCCTAAGATTCAAGAAAAATTAATTATATCCATATTTTACAAATAACTACCAATTTACAATCATAATACGTTAAAACATACTTCTTGCCAGAAACCGTTTTATAAAAATCAAACAATATAACGACAACAAAATGTTTATATATATTTTTAATCTTATGGCTTAAAAATTAGTATAGTTATAGTCTAACACAAATATTAATACCTGATATCATAAACAGGGTCGTAAATCATTTTGCAACGATTTCAGAAAAAAACAAAGCTAAACTTTTCCTAATGACAAAATAACATCTAGAATTTTAAGCAATACTTCGCTGCAATTTATCGAAATTTAACCATCCGGAAATATTACTAGGAGTGCTAATTATATATACACTGAGAATGCTAGTGTAAAAATCGTGAAAATTTCTTTTTGTCTGCCGGTATCATTCATAACTCATTTTCGGATGGACGCATTTCGACAAACTTTTTTGTTCGATAGCAAAAGTGACGACGATATGCTCCTTAGTTTAGCGCGAACATTTCCAAATATGATCTTCGAGATCAAAGCGGCAAAAACAGGTTTGTTAAGGGGTTTTTTCAAAATTTGCCCAAACAGGTACCACTTATCGAAGCCCATACCTCGCGACATCGGAATGATATTGCGTGTTTCATCTTACAGCGAGTATCAATTAAGTTATCAGGCGCGCTGAATATGTTGGTTTTGCTATTTAGAGTCCAACTTGACTATATTATACCTTTTTATAAGGACTCATCTGTTAACAACATAATACGAAACATTAATAATTGAACAACAATTTGCTATATTTCAGAATTTGACCGTAGCGCACAGCTTATTAGCTTTGTAATTAACGTTTTGTTTTTTAAATCATCATCTTTAAATACAAATTGTCCAATTCCGTCCTTTCAGTAGCCGCTGTAGCTGCATCGCTTATTTTCCCGTAGAGCCTAAACAAATAAAGATAGCAAAACTGTCACACTGTGGAAGACTTACTGCGACTTCGCCGTTCGAGCGAGCGAGTTTCGGACGTTTCTGTTGAGTACTATTAATATAACGTGGACGATGATGGATGTTAGAGTAGACTCGTTGCTACATTTTGCATTTTGGTACCTAAACTTTACTTTACGATTCCACGCCGTCAGCTTTTAGATTTGATCTGCACACAGTTTAAGAAAAATAAGTGGCTCGCTAAATAAATTTCACTGCGGCTGCAGATTGTGCCTTCGCCGATAATCAACATAACCGTGTTTGCAGTATGGACTCTTGAACGAACAGCATACATTTTGGGTGAGTATTGTACTCGCGATACACGCAGTACTTTTAAATTTTCTCTCCATCGTTTGCATAAAAAATAATTGTTTCATTGCTGGAAGCAATTACAGTACGCGTCAGAAATAACCGTCGCATTTCGAGCGAGTGGCTTGCTCAACATTTCAAAACAATTTAAATTAATAATAAACTCATATATTTAGGACAAATTTTTTCGAGTGACAGTCATTTTTGGCGGGTACTCTACATCCCTAGCCCAGATTCCGCTGCAATGAAACTTCACATTACGAGACGAAACCATTTATTTAAGTTCTAGCCAGGACAAGGCCCAAAATAAAGTATTCTTGTCACATAGAATGTAGCGTTAACTCAATCACAACGAACATGACTGTTGAACGATGAATGTACGAAGCTTGAGAGCACACCCAGCAATGTTAACCAACCGTATCTCAGATAATACCACACCCTGACCATAAATGAAAGGGTTACACCAAAAATAGAGTGTCCACATGTCGACATAATGATGGTGGTATTGCAACAAACCAATGCATATTGCTCCTTACAAGCGTAGCGCCCTAGGTAGTGTACCCCTAGTCCCACTCACATAAATGAGATGGTCCTTGAGCCTAGTCCAAGCAGTTTAATATGCGCTCAAAAGTTGAAAACGATCTGAAAGTATTGTGCTGAAAAACAGCGTGCAGTGTTTGTACCGCCTGACATACGAACGGCCTCAAGTGGTTAGTATCGCAACTGCCATGGAATGCTTTACATATTATTATGCAAATATTATCTACTAAAATAATGTATAATCCTAATTATTATACTACAAGTCTGCCATCCACACGAAGCTCTTCAAGCGACTAGAACCTGGCTTTTCCTGGAATCCAGATCATTGGAGGAGCGGACTTTCATCTAAGAAAAAAAGCGGACAGAAAAAAATCAGCCACTTCAAAAGTAAACGCACATTGTTGTGTTCGTCGGAAATTTCGGCACAAATTCCGCGTTAGTATTTTTTCGACCCCCAGCACGCTCTACTTCGTCGAAAATAGCCGCCCCTTTAGCATTTTGGCACTTGCGCAGAACACAAAGAACGCAGAGACCCTTTCGATCGATTGCGATACCAAATTATCGTTAGATGATACTGTACTACAGTCACTGCCAGAAATGCATGATTCACAGAGATCTGCGTGCACGAACTGTACACCGTAAGCTATTGCAAAACGATATATTTTTGTTATATTATTGCAGAGTGTAATGAATTTCTATTTTTGGTTCCAACAATAGCGTTGCGCATAATTGATGTTGCAATAACGTTTGCTTTTAGTGCACCCAAGAAAGAAATTATATTGTTGTTGCAACATCAGTAGCTTGCTAAATGCTATTGTAGCGACAACAGAACTTAACATAAATGCAGGGACAATAGTTTTTTCGTAGCATGTTAGCAACAGTAGCAGTTACGGACACATGTAACTGCAATATCATGCTAGCTTGTAATGCATTAACAATAAAAAGTTGGTAGATATTGTAACGACAATAGCATTTATAAATTAATATCGTGTTTCTGTTCATAAATATTAATGTGATAGCTATGGCAAGTTGGTCTATTGTTTCAACAATAAAGATAGCTTATTATTTGTATCTGGCTTATTTGATATTAAAACGGAACCTTAATATGATTGGCCCAGGTAGCCCTGAGGGGCAATACGTTATATCGTTAGAAAAAACAGCGCAGAGCTAGGGGTTCGGCGACTTAGGCTTAGTGTATGTCTCACATATGAGCCTAAGCTTAGGTTTAGTATACCGAGACTCCGGGTATCGGCTTAGCTACAGGGTACCCTACGCTAACTTTGCATGTTCTCGTAAGCTGCAGCTTCCTTCCGTATTTGTTGTATATGCGACTTTCCAAACTCCTTTCATATTTGTTGTATATGCGACTTCTAAATTATGTGTTTGTAACATTTAACCCCCTGTAGCGGCTCCTCTGTTGTACACACGGCCACAGCCATAACCATACCGTATAACAAAATCTGAGCAAGTCTGCCACACCCTTAGCTACTGAGCTTTCTTTGAAGGGTATCGCGTCCCCACTGTTTGTAACTTTTAACCCCATGTAGGTGCTCCTCTGCTGTATAGACAGCCACAGACATAACATATCGTATAATAAACTCTGCTTGATTCCACTTCTGTGGGAAACAAATTTTCCTATTAAGTTCAACAGACCAATTGAATTCACTGTAACTAGTTGATAGAGGAAAGAATCTGATTTTAAGGTCTGGCATGACTGCCTTCCCAAACCGTGTTCGGTTCGGCTCTGGATGCAAACGGGATAGGCTCGAGCCTTCATGAGCCGTGTTTGCCTATGCTCTTCAGATTTCATGATTTTTACTCGCTACCGCGCCACGGTAAGATTTGGGGATGTATGACCCACATGAAAAGATGGAAACAATTGCTTTTTCTCCATTGTAATGCAGATATTAAGTTTCGCAGAATGCTCGAGAATGCCATTTTTTCATTTTATCTATAGTGTTCCTTGAAAACGGCATTTGTCCCCTAAACGACATCCCGCGTTCTGAAATAGACAAAATAAAATTTCGTATTTTTTTACGTCTGAATGCGTCGTGGCTGATTTATACAAGGTATGTAAAAACAACGGTACAACTTCGAACATTGCCTGGGCTTTAATTATTTAGTGTAAAGTGTGATAAAACACTTGCATCATGGCAGATGTACAGTTGCTCGAACTTTTCCAAAATAAGCAGTAAATTCTACGCCATATTATAATACTGGCGCAGTTACGGGAAATATGCAAACAAGAATTAAAGTTTAAAACTAACCTCAAAACTAATAAAAATTGTTTACACCAGCAAGATATGTATCAAGTTTTGCGCAACAGCGTCTAGCAATACGGCGGTACAAGAATCCAAACTTATTTTGTTCTTTACGTCTTATTATCATTACATATATATATATTTACTGAGAAAGTACGAAATTGTTATATATTCCCAGCTGTATTCGCACTTAAATTTGTGTGAATTCTCAATGCATCGCACCTACGCTTCCGGTACTTTAACGTTCATTGTGCACACTCGACTCATTATTTCGCAAGCGTTTATTTTTGTTCTTTAAATTTTCAAACGTCATAGTTACGATCGCAGGTTATGAATTTCAATTGCATTTGCTTGATAATTTTAAATGTTAATTATGTGAATTATCGCTATTATTTCTTACATGGTCGCTGCAATAGCTTATGATGTGCAATTCGTACACGCACGTCTCTGTGAACGACGTAATATACATAAGTGCAAAACCAATTGAAATTTCGATCGATTGCATTTAAACGAATTTAGACAGTGCAATTTTCGCATTTTATTTCTGGTCGTGGATTACTACAAAACTTTGCAATAAACATTGGCAACTCCTTTTTCCGGCCAAAACCAAGATGCGCAATTCGCACTGTGATATTTCAGGCAATGCAATAAACCTTTGCTAATAAATAAATATCCATTCTTATCTTGCTGAATTATAGCGTTGGTTATTTTTCATTTTGATATGCCTACAGTACTCGGTACAATATGACTGATGCCTTAAAAGCGATCGAACAAAAATAAACTATAAAACTTCAAAATACAATTTTATTTTCCCACGTGCAAGTTGCGAACTAGCAGTGATCAGTTGTGGTGGGTACAGTAATTTGTAGAATTAGTGCTATACTTGACGGCTAAATGGTATTTGGCGGTGACGAATTGATACTAGGACATTCATAGCGCCGGCGTTGTGAACTTCGACAATCGCGGTCCCGATATGAAAACGAAAGTGACGTCAGTGATTGCAAGGACTATCGTCAATTTGTTCTCTATGCTTGTGCAATGCAGATTTTTGAACCATTTATCGGTGTCAGCATCCCCCAAATCAGCAAAACCAATGCGGATTTGTCAAACGAACAGGAAAACAAACGCCATCCATGCCCGCGCTAGCTAATCGAACGATACCGCGAAGAACCGAAAAATCTATATGGCCTTCCTTCGACTTGAACAGACGCATCAATCGCGTGACTCAAGGGCTCATCTAGACCTCGTTGCGGTAGCGCGTTGTACTCGAAGAACAAGCGCGATGGATCAAGTTCCTATGCACAAATATCATCAGCTCCGTCCGCTGTACAGTAGGTACTTCAGAGCCATTTGCCATCACAGTCAGCTTTATCAGGTTCAACGCTGTGGCCGCTACTTTTCGTCCTATTATGAACCATGCCGTTTCTACCGACATTCAAACACCACAGCCATAGACACTCTTATATGCGACGACGTCTGCACTGCAAGCGAGGCGAAAAGAACTTGAGCGTCTTGTCAATGAGTGGAACTTACAGCTGAACCGACACGGATTACAGTGTAACATAGACAAGCCGGAACATGTGGAAACTGTGCAACAGATAGACGAAACCATCAGCGTTAATGGCCAACACCTGAAGGCATAGCTCGGCAACAGCCTCGCTTCAGTCCTAGGTAGTTAGGCGACTCATTTTTCGAACGTACGTGCTGGTATCAACGACGCCGCGTGGACAAAGTGACGAAGTCCTCTGCGAAACAGTGCTATCAAATGCAAGATCTACAAAACTGTTATTCGCCCTGTCATCATGTACGTATCGGAATCTCGGCCCGCAACACCCAACACGAGCAACCTCTCCATGCGACCGAGATAAATTTGCTGCGATGGTCGCTGAGACTTACGCGGCTCCACCACGCGGCGAACGTATATGTTGTGAGTCGCCGAATGGGAAAAGCACCTATTACGACAAAATGCGGGTGTATTCGACTTCGCTGGCTCGACCATGTCGTGCGGAGCGCTAAAGGCATCGTGGCAAAAACGGCCTATCAACTCTCACCACCAAGCCAACGATCACGAGGCCGCCCAAAAATATTGGACGGACTGTATTAAAGAAGACATGGGCGCACTATGGCCTATGCCGGATGCCCAGGATGGAGGAAAATGAAAGAGGGATTGCGTAATAGCATATCCTGTGACCATGCAAGACTAAAGCCTAGCCTCACAGTGAGACACACACTGGGACAATGTGGACGATACTGGGCCTTCATCATTTGACTATTCCAACCCATTATAAAACATAGATCGGAACATATTAAAAATATTCCTGTGTATGACTAACGCTAAAATTATGATCACACGTGAGAAAAACACTGGTGCGAAACAAAACCTCAGCTTACCTGATAATATCCGGTATGGTATCCGCTCATATACCACGACATCAACATCGCAGACAGCGATTCATCGTATCCGAAAGCCTCTTCCGTAGTTGGAGATAAAGTTCGAGCGGATCGTCCGGTGAAGCGCTGTGGTAACGGGGGAGGTGGTGGAGGAAATAATCCCGAAGGAGGTGTTAAGTTATGCAGCATCTGAAGAGCAAAATCCACGGGAATAAAACAGAAAGTCTTAGCTTTGTGCGTATGCATTTAACCTCGCTGACCATGCTGTTTTGTTTTTTGTAAAATTTCAGTTACCGAACGTTTTTAAGTCGGTCGAAAGAGCGAACAAACATTTGATCGTATTTGAATTTACAGGTGTTTTGGTCGCAAACACTCATAAATAATAAATTAGAGGACAGACACTAATCTTATTTTAAAGCCACCGAAGTGTTACAAGAGTGTCATTACTTGATTGCAAATCGCGAAGTCCCGGTGAGCAATGAACCGAATCACATTTCTTGTTTGTTCCGTAACAGTGAATATTCCACATCGTGTATTGCAAAATAGTATGGCTAGTGAGGTCACCTTAAGTTTAGTCGTGTACTATAGACTACACCATGTTATCTTGAACGAAGTCCAAATAATTAAAAATTTAATATAGAAACATTATTCCCTGCTCGATTGAGCTATTAGAGATCAAAATTACACATTATACTAAGCTTTCTCAAGAAACGGAGTGAGCTATATTGCTGCAAGTAACAGTTGACATACTAATAGAATCAATAGCCAAACACAAGGGAGGTGATGTAGGATGGCGACCCAACCCGTGGGACCGACCAACAAAACGTATTAACCGATCACCAAAAGTTTCACTCTTTTGCCCGAAATTTTACACACTAAATTTTAGACAATTTATTATTTCTCAGACCATACCTATCTGGGACACCATTTGTGCTATATATCATGCATTGTACCTTGTAGTTCTCCGTTATATTGTTCGATATATACCATGGCATTCTACGACACTTAAAACTTTTAACAACAAGAACAACACCCAATATGCAATGCCATTATAACAAGGGAAGTATTTTTGATATTAAACCATCTTCCTCTTACTGCACATAGGCCCCGGACCTTCTGAGACCTCCTTAAATTTTTGACCCAAATACCCTCCCCGCGCAGACACTTTGATACAACATTGCGGAAGCATTTCTATCCAACAGTTGCCCAGCACAATAACTAGAATCGATACAAAATGAGAAAATATGTAGATTAATATATGTGTTCTACAAAATCTTTTCAAATCGTCGAAGTTACAGTAATATAACATCGCATGATAAGTATATCAAAATATCGCCACAAGCAAAGTGCAATCCATCGCTAATCCCCAGACTAAAAAATCCAATGATATTCGGTTTTTCCCTAACACCGAACTCCACACGCCACAAAAGACCGTTCAAGCTATACAGTTTCGAACAAGCAGTTCTGATCCACTGCCAATCAAGAAATACAAGGACTCTGCTGCCATTCTACACATTATTTTAAAAGGACACATTTTGTTGTCTAATATACTTTCCCAACAATTAATACAAATAATTCGTAGACGAGGGTGAAATAGGGCTAGCGTGGTTTCGTCTTGTTTAATCACCTGTAATAAGTTGTGTTTGATGTATATACCACCTTAAACCTCTTGAACCCTGAATCCATTGAAAATCCTGAAACCTCATCGACCTAAATCCCATCCAAAGCAACTGACAACGCATCCAGTATTTGTGCTGTGTGCTGGTCTCTAGATAACCAAACCATTGTATTCAGTCTACCGGAAATCCTATATAGACAATAATTATTCTGGATGACCTGTATGCAATACGTAATCAAACAAACTGAGGACAGACTATATTGGAAATCGGGTGCACTGACCCAAAATCCATTGAAACCCCATGAAAAGCTTGAAATGTGCACGCTGTACTCAAGATAGCCAAATCATTGTATTAAGCCTTCAAAACTACCGATATATATACCAGTATTGATGCCCTGCACGCAATATAAAATCAAAGGAAAACGCACTACATTTTAGAAATCGGGTTCGTCGACCGTAAAACCGTGGAAACCCGTGAAAAGGTATAATATATTCAAACTGTGCTCTAGATAACAAAACCATCGTATCCAGCGTGTCACGCAGTTATAGTAAGGGAAAAACACGCAATAATGCGGTGAAATCTGTCTGGCAAATCGTCGATAAACCATATTCGGGTGCATAGCGGCCCAAGGAGTAGTCCACAAAAAATTGTACTTAGCAAAGTTGTAAATCTCGATAAGCTGATTGCATTTTTAGATATGAAGTCTTTGTTACGAGATATGGACTGCCAAAGACTGGTACCCGTATGGGCAAATTTGGTAAAGAACACTTGCAACCTGTTTTTTGCCATTTGAACCCGGAAGCTGGGGTCTGAGCTGTTCGCATCCAAATAACCGGCTCACCGTTGTCACTTATGCTATCGAACGCAAAACATTGTTGAAATTCGTCGATCCGAAAATGGGTTATGAATGAGCGTCAATCCGAAAATGAGTTATGAATGAGAGCAGCAGACAAAAACAAATTTTCACGATTTTTCCCTATCAGTGGAAACTCCGCCCGCTTCGATCTCTCCGATGCAATGTCATCACAAATTTAGGTGTGACACAGCAAACGAAGATGTAATGGTTGTTTCAATTTATGCCGTCTTCAAGATAGTTTTACAATGAAACTTGTGTGAAAACATATACTGACCGAGCTAAACGTCATGACAAGGTCAAGCGGCTCGAGCCATAATGGGATTAATTATTAACTCCGCGCTAACCTGAAGGGAGTGCCGCTTATAGCCATTGGCGAAATGAGCAACTCGATTGGTCGCTGCAAAGGCTTGGTGGAAATCGTCGGTCGCAGAAGTATATTGCTAAAAATATAAACCCGTTAATCATAACTACTGTTACCAAACATCGCACTCAACACCGAAACTCTACAACCACATAACCTCGGTAAAATTGCTATGCAAGCGAAATCCGAACATGAGGTAAACCTGAACTGCGGCAGAGAATCAGCGAGACCAAATCAGCAGAGTATAATATGACGATAGTTTATTGGGATGTGTTTGACATACATGGACATCTTAATCGGTCTGACATTAGTGACTTGGCTCGAACCCCGTAGTTTTAAAGGTAACAGGCCACTCAACTACTAACGGGTGGATTTTAATTTGCGATGCCCGATCAGGAAATAGGTTTGTCTACAAATATAACCTTAGCAAAATGTCTGGCAAATCGCGCAACTACTAATTCTATCCTAACTAGAAAAAACAATCACTTCAATGATATCTACTAAATGTATAATATCGACGTGACGCTGCTGCATTACGCACTTCCCTGACGCAATGCCCATACGACCCCGGCTATCGTGACTTCAAGGGCGGACCTGATGGGTTTCCATTGCTCGAATTTCCTTTCCCACGCGAGTCAGGCCCAAGAAATGACGGAGCTTAGCAAGCCGCAGGAGCGCTTCACAGGATGTGTTCTGATCCTGCCGGACGGGTTGCGCACGTAGTCTACGAGGTACTACCTTTGAGGACCCCAGGGAGGTCGGCTCCGTCACTTGCTCACAGGCCAAAGAGACCGTACCACTATTCCCTATCCACGTTCAAACCCGGGAAGTGTAGAATTTCAAATATTTAAGCTTAAGCTTGATCGAGATTAGTTCCTATTTTATCGAACTAACTACTTTATTAAATTTAACCAGTGGCCCCCACTAGGGTCCGACAAATCCCTAGGCGTTTAACGTCGGATCTGCGCGTATCTAAATTTCCTAGGTTGGGTGCTCACCAGTCGTACCTAAACAACAATTATGATTAACAAACTTATTTGTAATCGGCGAGTCACGCTGAGGTTTGCTTCTTCGATGCGCGTGTCAAACCTGAACGTGGGTCGTCGATTTGGGGTGACGGATTTCAAACCCCTTTTGTTCCTATCGCTACTACGGGTCAACAAAACACTTGGACAAATTAGGTTTTCAGTGAGCATTTATTGATGAGTTGCACAAAAATTATGGGTGTACGGACAGATACATATTGTACGGGCATATACAATAAGCGATATGTCACAATTATGGCACGCTAATACAAAATGAGCAGAGCTTGAATTGGGGCGGGTTGCGGAGTCATCGCCTTTTTCACGGAACTCTCACAGCTGAGTCAAAACACGGCGTGTACTGTGAAGCCTTATCTCTTGACAGCTGCGCTTACCTTACTCATGCAGAACAGAGGATCAAATTAAAATCAGTACTGGTGGGTGCTGCGGTTAGTTTTCGACATAATGAAGGCGCCATCGAAACAACTAGTTACCCAGTACTAATAGAAAGGGTACTCCGACACAACCTTATGTTCAGGCAAGCGAAAGGCGGAAACGAGGCGAGGTATACGGGGTTGAGCGTGCAACGGGACGTTTGAGAGACTTCATCTTGCTCATTCGAATCACAAAATTATGGTACATGATGATCGGTTACTTCTACTTACAGTCAGTAGCGATCAGGTTAAGCTATGACAACATAATACAACAAGAGATACAACAATGCTTATTAAAATCATGACAACGTTAGGCAATGCTCTTAGGTACGACTCCTACATTCTTTTCTACGGGTGCGACATTAGATTGGTGTCCTATTCGCATACATACATACGTAATTAGAATGACCATATAAAATTCGTATGCTGACTAACTTCGGTGCTTATTCTTTATGCAATTATTCTACAAACACAATGGAACTGGGTCTCCAATTGCGGTTGATACCTGATCAAGATCAATACAAATGTCAGACATTTCTAGTACACCAACGTGAGTTGTAACAACATGAAAAGGAACGATCAGGCGGACTTGTGTTTCAAACAGCTTAAGGGTCCCGGTAGACGGAGGTTGGGACCAAATTTTAAGCTTTCCCTAGTACCAAGTTTGGTGCAGTTTACTATGCGGGTTGTACCTATGGTTTTAACTAAAACGTGCAATATGAGTGGCGAGGCCTCGTAGGCCATCGGCATTACTCTAATCGGTACGAAAAACTAACGTTATTTTGACTTGAAAAGACATTCAAAAACGAGCAATATTTGGTACTAAAATTGGACTGTTAATTTGAGCACTTCTGCTCGACGAGGCGAGGCAATATACGGAGGCCCCGGTTGTTTGGGCAACCGTAACAATTTGATTCTTTGTGGTGCACTCGGTTTGAGTCTTTAATTCGTTCAATTCGAAGTTTCCGTTCCCAATTTAGGATATAATTCGGCTAGGGTTGGGAAGGACCTTCGATTTCTAATAACTCATTATTTTGCCAGCCTTTCTCTACTAGCAATACGTAACTGAACGAAGTAATAAAAAG